>JBCJKH010033249.1:0-10686 GCA_039877255.1 Loriculus beryllinus
CCTATTTCAGTTAAAGAGTTTCTCTAGGCCTGAGTATGCCTTTCTAAATGGCCAACGAGCACATAAAGTAATTTACTGTAGAGCGAGAAGTGCTATAGACATTTTCCTTTTTATAGCAAAGACAGATTAAGAAAAAAGAACAAAGCTCCTCTGAGACATGATTTCCTACCAGCTCTGTTTTCAGGATGGTGGCCTATGTATACAAATGACAGCACACGCATAATTTTATCTTTGGTAAAATGTGCCTGGGAAATTTTTAGATTCAGTTAATAAACATTCCCAGGCAACCGAATGTATCCTCTGTTGATCACTGCCTACTAAAACTGTTTCTTAATAGTTGTCACATAGTATCACTCATTCTGATTTCTTTTACATTTCTTTCTGCTGCATACAGCATAATATACTCTCTAATGTCTGATTTATAAATTTTCTGAGACCTGGTGCTTGACAAATTTGCTTTATCTTTAACAGCTCAATTTCTATTTACTTTCTGATGTACTGTATGTATGAACTATGCATTCAAAGGTGATTTATTAATTTTAAAGTGCAAATGTAGCACTTTAAACACACTTTCACAGCTGACCTCTGATTAAAAGCTAGTGGAACTTCTGGAGTAACTAGACTAATTAAAAAGTTTGACCCTCTTGAGCTGTTGGCATATTTATATCAAAGAAGCACGTTACGGTGCCTTTAGTCCATTGGGTTAGATCTCAAATTCTAATACAAGGGACAGATGTTCAGTCTTTCCAATTTTAACATTCTCCTCAAGCCTCAGAAGAAGCACTTTTAACTGTTAACTTGGGAAAACATTAGAAAACCTTTTGAAGCAGAGAAAATCCTCTTCCCTCTGTTCTTGCAAGGACTGCCTTTTGTTGAAAAAAAGAACTTCAGATTTACCCCATGGACTTAAGAGGAAAAAGAAGAAAACCTTTTTTTTTAAAAAAAAAACCCAACCAACAACTGCACTGTTTACTGGTTTTTATCCTCTGCTTCAGTAATTCCCACGGTTGCTCATATACATGCTTCAATATTTCAGAAACATTTTCAAGGGCAACTATCTAATGTTAAAAGATTCTGCATTGCAGCCACTTTTCTGACAGGTTGGCTAGTTAGGTTAAAGGTCCTCTTATTTACATTTGCTCTTGAGTTCTAGGACCTCAGATATTCTGCTTCCATAGCTGGAGTTGCTAAATCTAATGCACATGACATTCCAGCAGCAATCTTTTAAATCAAATATTCACTTAACACACAAAAATCCCACTTGAAAATTATCTTTTGTATAATATGAGCACAATAATAACATCATAATAACTACAAAATGCCACTCAACTATAAAAGCTAACTCAGAAAAGAGTTCAATCTAGTGCAATGAGCCACACTTAACTTCCCCATATTTCCCTTATTCACTTATTTTCTCATTAATTTAAATAAACCATAATATGTTTTTAAAGGAAAAGGGAGAGATTATATTGGAAGAGGTGGGAAACCAACTCTGAAAAGATTAAGTAGTTTCTGTCCAGTACCACTAGCTGAATTTATTCCTCAAAGATCAGTCATTGCTAAACGCAAAATACTCCTGTCCCTCTAAGATAATCATTTCTTAGTTATTTGTTAAAGGTTAAATCTGCCACACTACAAAATCTACTGATAGAAAATGCAGGGTGGCTGATCCATTATTAAAGAGTAGATCCAGAATAAGGGAGGCTGTTCCTCTCATTTCTCTCTATCATCATTCTCAACAAATGATTTTCATTTTTTCTTTGCAGACTGAGAAGGAGTTAGAAAAGTATTATTAATCACTTTAAAAAGAAGTAATAAGACAAAAGAATCTGGCTCATTCACCCTATGAAAAGCTAGTATACGTGTATAAGCAAAAGACACAGAATGATCTTGTTCATTCTGACTGTTTCTACAGGTGTACAAGTCCTCCTTCCTCCTCAATGCCTCTACAAATATGTTCATTGTATAAATGTGGTGAATAAACTAATATCAAGAACAGATTTACAGTACTGAGTTCAACAGTTTGACATGGCCTCTAACCTTTCACAAGATATTTTCCTCAGAGGATCATTTGAAAATGTTCACATCCAGTCTGTCATCAAAAATTTTATAAGACTAACCCTGTTCTTTTAAATAATTTCTTGTTTCACTTGCTGGATACACTGGAGAAAATTATGTTTTATAAGACCAATGCAAAGTACTATCTTCCTATTGAACATGATTCAATACAAATTTCTTGATGTAGTACTTGAAAAGAAGGTTCCAGACAGCACATCATTAACATAAGCAATCACCCAAAGTCACTATGAAGCTGACCTGTTATCTGCAAAGATGGAAAGAGTTTTTGGCACAGAAGATGCCTCTTTTCCAGTTCCTGCTGTCTTTCAGGGAACCACACAGATGCTTTCTGTCACATTCAGAGGCCACTGTTTCAGCAGATTGCTGTTAGAGAGACACAGTCTTTCAATCAACCCTGACTGCCTGTGAAGATCAACCTTTGCTAGACTGCTCTGCTCTGAAACAGTACACTTTTTCTCATTTTGATCTGCAGCCTTTGTTTCATTATTTTTTTTGTCTCCATTTCCTAGATTCTTGAATATATTAAAAAAAAAGCAAAAGGTCTTACTCTGAAGAAAAAAAAAAGAAAAAAGTTGAAAAGTTTTAGAACTACAGAAGCATGTGGGTTCTCTTTTCCTACCTCTTAAGAACAAGCCATTATCAAACAAAAAATTTTATGTATTTTTTCAATCTTGGGAAGACAAAAAAACCCTCATAGTTCACTTGTTCCTGCACCTCACAAGTAGTATTTCTGACCTTTTGGTAGGCTCTTTTCGATCAAAATATATCTCACATAAGTGTTGGCATTCTCTTCACCATTATGGTTACAGTATGATTGGCATGCAATGGCTTTTCCTATGAGTTAGCATTCAGTCCAAGGTTTCACAGCTTCTTGGGTGAGAAAGGCTGAGCCATGGCATATAGCTGACTTTTGTCAGTTTACACACCTTTAAGCAATACAATCCATCTAACATGAATCTTTAAGGAGAACTGAGAGCATCAGCAGTTACTGCTGCCCTCTAAGTCCACTTAGTCTCACAAAATGGGAAAGCTCAAATGATAGTCTGAGACTACATGAATTTATGTCTCTCTCCGATTTAACTGATGTCAACATTTGTCTTGTATCCTGTCTCAAAGTTATCTTTCTTGTTTTCTGATACATGGAGCTAACAGACTGAATATTTCTTTTTCCCCATGCACAGCTTCATATTTCATATATCTATAAAATAGTACAGATAAGTGTATACACGTAAACAAGTACATTTAAGCTATAGAAAACGGCTTTCCTGGGAAAAAGGAAAAAAAAACCAAAATGAAACAAACAAAAAAAAACCAACCCAACAAAACAAGCAGATTGGTAAATTGCATAAGAAAAAAATAAGCAAGGAAGAACTGAACAACAGCAGAAAAAGTCTAAGCCACATAATCACAGAGGCCCAGAATAGTAAAACACATTTACACAAGTAATCCTTATTTTCAGTTTAAGCAATGGCCTTACTGATCCTGTTTTTCTGATGCATACCAAAGCAATCCTTAACTATGTTCCCTGCTCCCAGGCTAGATCCTTCATCCCTAATTTTGTCATCCTTTTCTTGCTTGTCTTCTGTTTTCTATTGATCACATTCTTTATACAGCTCGCACATATTTCTTAAGATTCATTTGAGAAAGCTTTCGCCTGCCTTCAGATGTACATTTTCATCTCTGTGCCTTTATACGGATGAAATTATAATTTCTTAAAAAATCCAAACTAGTAAAGAACAGAATATCTGATAAAGGATTGTGCATTTCATTAACGTTCAGTAAACTTAAAAGATTTTATGGTTGCTGTAATAGTTAGGGGGCAAATATAAATTCATAAGAGCATACAAATCTGCATTTATTAAAAACTGCATCCCTTTCAGCATTGCCTTGTACATGAGTTAATTGAAACACTCGATGGAAACTGGGTCATTTAAACACAGAATTGCTATTAAACTACATATTAAATTAAAAGTTGGCAGTTAGGGAAACTATACATGGAGATCTTCCTCACTGACAATTCTGAAGTTCCTTTAAACAATATTTTTCTGGAATGTTCATCTTCTGCTGTCACTCTGTATTTATCCAAGGTCATATTGCAAATGAACCTTAATTTATAGTCTGTTGTAGTGGGTTGACCCTGGCTGAACACAAGCTACCCACCAAAGTTGCTCAATAACTCTCCTCTCCAACTGAACAAGGGAGAGAAAATACAACAAAAGGTTTGTTATGTCAAGGCTGCAAGCTTGATATAAGAGAGATACCTCACCATTTATCATCACGGTCAAAGCAGTCTCAACTACTTCAGTAGACCACCTCCTGGAAATATTTAAGTCTTTTACTTCTGTAGAGATGGCCTGTGAAAAGTGTTAATACTTGAGGAAGAAACAGCCAAAACTGAAGCGAACACTCCTAAACTATTTTTTAAGTTCATTTAGGAAAACAATAAAATTTATTCTCCTCTTTCTTGTACTTTAGGGCTTGGGGGTTTGTTTGCTTGTCTGGGTGGTTAAGTTTGATTTTGATTTTTTTTTTTTTATTTTAGTACTATCTCACAGATGGTCAATAAGAGGATAGCTGGGTATCCACCTGTAATGGAAATATTCTACAGAAATCTAAAGGATCTGCTGTTTGGCAGACCTGCTACTTGCTTTCTCATCTACCACTTGCTGTAGAGAACCAAGGTAGACCTTTAGTCTGACCCAGTATGGTATTTTATGTGCTGTCAGTTGTTGAATGTCCTCTTAGTTATAATATTTACTTACAGTATGTCTTGCAAAATTATATGATCACGTATACATATGCCCTTCTTCCAATTCAGCTTGACAGAGTACATAGTTATAGATAAATAAAATAAAAATAAAACCAGAAGGACCAACATGATCTCTTGATTTTCTGTTCCATACAACAGAGACATAAATTATCTCTTGATTGAGGTTCAGTAGATGTGGATTAGAGTTTATGTCCATAATATCATGACTTTCATTAGAATTGTAGGCTCCTTCGAGTAAGTAGAAGTGCTGTGAGTTGAGCATTTGTCTTAAACAATTTGAGACAAAATTAAGCACAGAAGTTTGAAACTCTACGAATTGTTGTGAATATAAATAGTCTCATAGCAAGAAAAAAGGAAGCATTTAATACTTTCACACATTTGTGAACACTATATTAGCTTTTAAAGTTCGTTCTGTTTTGAAAAGAAAAAAAAATCTGGTTTTAAAAGAAAGAAAAAGCAACTCTGCAATGAGGTTGTACACAAAATGCTTTTTCTTCTGCTATATGAAATAACATATTGTAATACCAGATGTATTAATGGCTGGATGCATACACATGCATATATAAATGTGGGCTATCAGTGCTTTCTGTTAGCAAGCACGAACACGTAGAAAAAGGCTGCTCAGTTGAACAGTGTAGTTTGCTACAGGAGACCCTTTCCAAACAATCAGCCGTCTTCTATTCATGACACTTCACTACAAATTAGGAAAAGAGAAGTTCCAAGTCTATCACATAAACATCAATGTGTTTATTATAACAGGAATTTCTCTCCAGTAGTGACATCTATTCAAGAATGGCCTTCTGCTGTCAATCAGAGCATTTGCCATTTACACATATTTATGACAGTTCAAGGTACAGAACATCAAGTAAGGCATGTTTCCATCAAACTACTGGGAACGTTTTTTCCTTCCTCCTTTTCTAGGCCTTACTACTTTATACTTTGAATATGTTTCAAAAATTTTGGTTTTGCTTCAGTGCAAAAGCAAAAAAAGAATTTGAAATCTTCAAAGTTCAAATAGCATGAGAAAATATTTCTACCCAGGACTCTGTTGGAGACTGCTATTCAGCAGAAACATGAATTGCTGAAGTTCTTGTCAGTAGAAACATACCTTTTTAATAAAAGCAATAGCAGTTCTTTCTAAATCTGGTCCAGTCTCCAACTTGTCAGCCAATGGGATTGCTATCACATAAGTAAAAGATTGCATTGTTTGTGGAATATGACATTAATTTGTCATTTGTAATTGCAGCAACAATTTACAAAAGTCAACCATTTTAAACTTTTCATTTAGAAAGAAATAATCTTAATCTAAATACATAGCTTTAAATGAATAGCATAATTGTAATGAATAGTGTAACCCTCACTGAGTAATTTATATTGAATCAAGCCTAAAACAATCATTCTCACACCCTGTATACATCATTTACCTCTAAAAATTCAACTCCAGTGAGACATACTGATTTGACTACATTCATTCAGTGTCAATACAAATAACAGATTTGGCAATTAGAGTTGAACATAAAGGAGATTCTAAATTCACAGCTTGAGAAGATAAATCCAAGCACCTCAGAAAGACAACAGTGTCTTCATCTTAGCTTTCAGTAACAAGAATGCCTTCCCTTTGCTGTCAGGTTCCGATAGTTTCTTGAGATCCCACTTAGCGTACAAGAATGTAAACAATAATGGGAGCTCATTAGAATGACACTCTCTTCCCTCACAGTGGTTTTCTCAATGTGAATTTAATTGGCTGAATGACAGATGCGACAAACACTAGAATCATAAGATAAGTGAAAACTGAAGGCAGGAAACTTCAACCAGTATGACAGTTAAACAAGTGAGTTAAGATTTCTTTTAATGGTCTCACTATAAAACAGCCTCAACACCTTACTTTTCTTTAGGTAATAAGGTATTTTTGTCACTCATGGCAAAGGCTTCTGATGAAATGCTATGGCAGTTTACTTAAGCAGAGCTAAACACATCTACAGAGAAAAAAAAAAGGTGATTGGAAAACATGCAGGAATATGTTAATTCCTCAGAAAATTTTAGTTTTCAAGAAAAGGTGTAATTTATCCACTAGAAGATATTTTTCTTTTGTCCTTATGAACTCGACACTCTGCGAAATATGAATGTACATGAGCAAAGATTTGAGCAAAGATCTGACCCGCAGATATGCATGATCAATAGGAGGACATAAGCATCATACCAGCTTCTTGTACGTATACTCCTTTCTTCGCCCTTTGACAGTGAGCCTCTCAATATTTGCATCGAACTTGAAACAGCAGATGCTATGCAAAAACTTGTAAGACAACTTCCATTTATGTCACCAAATCTCTGCCCCAAAAATTCTTTTCTCACAGCTGCTGGCATATACACAGCCCATACGCACAAGCTAGAACTCTTACATAGTGATGCAAAGAACAGTAGAGCACTTTAGATCTAATTATTTGTCGTTACCATCAGGTGCCACAGATGCCTGTCATGGAGTAAAGCCGCAGGTATGTGAGACCTTTAGGACCTGTGCCCAGTTCTGACTCACTAAACTAATTCAGTACAAGCTGGAAAAACAATTAAGGAACAGGTAAACTTTGTTATGAAAGTGTTGCTAACCCATCACTTCTGTGCCACATTTGGGATGGGAGACCAGAACATCTTAGAAACAATTATGAAAACTATTCATTGACCTTCGGTGTGGAGAATGTCAACAAGACTAGCCTGGTGTCATGCCACCAGCCAAGCCACTGCCAGTTTCTGCCAACAGTGTACTTTAGACTGCAATACATATTTAAAACAACTGTCTTCTTTTCATGCCCGAGATTCTGCAAAAAGCTGCAACAGAGGTACAAGCCCTACATTTAAAGGCCAGGCCACCAGGCAGGTCATAAACACACTTAGCAGCTGGAGTTCATGATGCCACAGTCTGTGTGAGACTGCAGTGCAACTGCTATAAAAGATAAACTTTGGAGAAGAAATCACAAACCACTCCCTATAACCATCTTTTCGCGTAAACAAATTTTAAATTACATACCACTGAGTACTTTTGTTTCTGCTTCTGCCCTACCTAGAAGCGCTCCTATGGCATGCAATTATTCTTATTTTCATGGAGCTTTTAGAATTTCTCATCTGAAAAACGATAAAATGGTAAGAGATGGAAGAAACTATCATGGTGAGAGCTTAAAAAAGGCCAAGCTTTCTCTAATGAGACAGAAAGTATGAACAGCAAAGAGGTAAAATTTCTCAGCCAAGAAGCTTACTTCAGAATTATTCAGCCAAGCACAAAAGGAAGTTACATATCCACCCCAGATTCTTACATCTTCCTCATCACTAACTCAGAACTCATTATTGTTAGAACATGCAATGAATATTTCATCATCTTAGCAAATCCGTTTTAACAAGTTGGGGCAATTGTAAGCTAAATTACACGCTACATATTTAAAGTTTGACAAAAGTCAATATAAATTTAAACAATCCAATTGTCAAATTCAGATAAGAAGTCAATCCTTTAAAATCAAAGAACATCCTTAGGCTGAGCTTAGCAAGATTACCTTCCATCTCTAATTAACTGCACTTTAATATTATGAACTGCTTTTTAGGAAATCATTGACAGCCAAATACAACTATGTGATTAAAGCACATGTAGAGAAGACATCACATAAGAACACTCAGTGTAATAATTATCCCAGTTAATTAATTGATAAAAAAAATTTAAATGTTTTAATTATCTATTTAAATTTCCTTTATTCTATCAGTGATTAGTTTCTTTAAACCAGATGACAGTTGAAAGAACACACAATGTTCTGTATCTTCCTGTTCAAGGAAGTCAAGCATGTCATGACTCTCAGGTCACAAAGTTAATTTTCTATTGACTACTTAAAAGCATGTAATAATGGTTTACAAATTATCTGCTCTACCAGCATAAAGTTTTTTGATCAAGTTTATAAAACAAAAACATATCTTTAAATGAGGAAAACAGCTACTATTATTCCTTATTTCAAACTAATTCTGAATAAAAAGTTGACTTACACTTACACAGGTAAGTACTCAGTATTTGAATATTTTTATATTAATTGTTTCTGTGATATTCTATTTCTAACATATTATTTGCTTCCTATTATCTTCCACCCCTGTTATAAAAAACATTGCTAGAAGATGTAATGTGAAAAAATGTAAATTAAAAAAATTGTTCTAGTTTTGGCAAAAATTAATCAAACATAGGCACCATTTTTTTTTAATACCCACTGTGCTGAAGAATAAGCTAAGAACTGAACTGTCATGGTTTAAGCCAAGCCGTAAATCAGAACCACACAGCCACTCTTTCACTCCCCTCACTTTCTCCACCTGGCTCACAGAGGGATGGGGAGGAGAATCAAAACAATGTAACTTCCATGGGTTGAGATAAGAACAGTCCAGTAACTAAGGTATAACACAAATCACTGCTGCTACCAACAATAATAATAATGATAAGAGAAATGACAAGGGAAGGGAACACAATTGCTCACCACATGCCGACTGATACCCAGCCCAACTCGAGCAGTGATCTAGCCCTTCCAGATAACTGACCCCAGTTTATATAGTGGGCACGATGTGCTGTGGTACAGAATACCTCTTTGACTAGTTTGGGTCAGGTGTCCTGTTTCTGCTTCCTCCCAGCTTCCCCTCTTTCCTGGCAGAGCATGAGACTCAGAAAGTCCCTGGTCAGAGTAAACATTACTAAGCAGCAACTAAAAACACTGGTGTTATCAGCGCTGTTCCCAGGCCTAAAGTAAAAAAACAGCACTGCATCAGTTATTATTAGGAAGGAGAAAAATGACTGCTACTGCTGAACTCAGGACACGAGGAGAAAACTTCATCTACATTCTAGCTCTATTAACTTCTGCAGATATCAGGTGAATAATTGTCCTTGGTTAGACTAAACACTGCTAAGCAGCAACTGATAAAGTTGGTGTTATCAGTGCTGTTCCCAGGCTGAAAGTCAGAAACACAGCACTGCACCAGGTACTAAAAAGTAGAAAAAGGACTACTACTGCTGAACCCAGGACATGTACACTACAGAAAATTCACACCACTTAAGGAGCTTATGCTGCTTTCACATTTTTAAGTGGCCTTTTTATATGTTTATCACTACCTGGCTTCTCAAAGTCTATAGAATACTTTGTGATTGTAGTGTGTTTGCAAAAGGTTGAATTAACTTTTATCCTTTCTGCTTTATTAAAATTTTATATGCAATAACAAACAGCATTTGAACGTTACTTTTTTGTTGTTACATTCTTTTTTCTAGCATTTTTTTCTCTATGTTTAATACAAATATTTGCTCACTCTTTGACTTTCATTATATTTACATACATTAATATTTACATATTTCAGAGTATATGCATAGTATCTATGCTGTTAAATATTTACTACATCTAAATTATGTTTATGCATATTACACACACTATATTGTAAGACATACACATATCCATGTCAAACTATTTCAAACATTGATTACATTTCTATCTATAATTTATTCCAAACCATTTCATAACATGTCTGTAAACAGCTGGTGCAGCATTTGCAAGTATTTTGTCCTTTTTCCTTAACTGCCCTTGCTCCTTAATTCTAACTAGTCTGTGTCTTTTCATTTGTATACAGTTTCTTTTTTTAATTAGCCTCTTTTAACTCTTAAAAAAAAAAAAAGAGTTTGTTTCAAACACATTGTCATTACTAAAACAGTATTCCATAACCCATTTATGGAATGGGCTTTAAACCATTACCCCTTGGCCTGTCACTACAGTCCCTAACAAAGAGTCCCTCCCCAGCATCCTTATTAAGCCCCCTTCAGATACTGGAAGGCTGCTAGGAGG
>JBCJKH010033253.1:0-14772 GCA_039877255.1 Loriculus beryllinus
TGGACATATATGTATACAGAAGGAGTTATTCTAAAACATGGTAGTGACAGCTGTGAATCTAAACCCCATTTGTATTTTACACAATGAAAAAGAAGCCATTGCGGGTTTAGGGATAAAAATTACTTGCTATTAATCTTGTTGCAGACAAGCCTAGATACATTTAGATATCTAGAACTCCTGGAATGGCTTATTGTAAATGATACAGAGGGCATAAAACTGCTCATCTGCCCTGAAGAAACATTTACTTACAAATGAGAGCAGTCACTCTCTTATCTCTATGGAAATGTCACTTGTCCCAGAACATGTTCAAAAATCATCTGGTTTCTTCACCAGAAACATAATGCTTACAGGCCTTTCTTCTGGCCTGTTCTGGGGAGATATAAGGCTCAAATATTTAAGTTCTTAAAAGCTGAGGCCAGGGTCCTGAGCCTGTGCTTTTGAACAGCCATGTGGTAGTGTTTTGGTCACTTAACAGCTCTCACAGAGTGAAAGGTTTGTAAGGGAAATATCTTTACTCCTAACTCGGAAGCACAGTGCTGTCATGAAGAAAGCACTTATCTGTTTCCAGTCAAATGAGGAGCACCCCAACAATCTGATCTTATTGGTGGTGTTGGCAATCCTGAGGTAATGGTTGGACTTGATGATCTTAAAGGTCTTTTCCAACCTAGTTGATTCTATAATTCTATGATTCTATTGGGACTTCAAAACCCTGAGGATTATAATTATGCTTTCCTAAGAGCTGCTGTCTCCTCATGCCACTACCCTCATTCCTGTTAAGCATATCCATTAGTGCAGTGCTTTGGCACAAAGCAGGTTGGTTGCTGGTGGCTGGGCAACTGATCTGGGTCATAGCCCAAGCTGCTCATTGCACTGCTCAAAACAGTAAGACACGAACACTCACTGGTTAGCCTGAAGCCTGTAATGCCATCTCTTGAAATGGACTGTAGGGCCCTAATCCTAGCCCCCTGGCTTGACACAGCCTACATTTTCACCTACTGCAGTTGTCAGCTTTCCTTTCCTATTAACCTAACAATTTCCTAGGTGACTTTTTCTTAAGAAATTTTTTCTGTGTTTCCCAAAAGGCTTCATACATGATAAGGTTGGCCTTACTAATAAGCCTTTCCCATGAGTGACTGGTGGCAGCAATAGAGATGCCAAAATCTACAGATCTTTGCACTGGAAGTTACACAGTGTTTTGTAGCATCTACCCATACACAGGAGATACATATCCTATAGGTATGCTGTCTGTATATATAATTTATTGGCCTGTATCCATCCACTTCAGCCTCCTGATTTATGGCTAGGTCAGTCAAGCTTCCATCCAGGCAAGACTTGGAAAACAAGCAGGATCTCTCTTCCAAGAGTCTACAAACAGCCAGCACAATACAAAAAACCACTGCTGGAAGTGAAGAAACCTTAACTGAAGAAACAAAGAGAAGTGCTAATTTGGCTCTTGTCTTGAATCAACCTTCATCAGCCTTCCCGAAGCAGGCAGGGAATTGCTCTCCTCAGAGAAACATCTCCCACAAATCCAGTGCCCAGTTACCCTCAGTCTCTCCCTCTGTCGAGCAGGAGTTCTGCTCTGTTTCTTGTGCTGTGAACAAAAAATGGCCTTGGGCACGTACCTCAGAGCACACAGGGAAATACAGACACAGACCTGAACGAGCGTGTCCTGAGTTTAGTGCTTAAACCACAACAGAGGCGAATTCATCCAGGGCACTTCCCAGGGTAAAATGGTTGTGACACTTGTTTGATGGAATTTCCTAGCTACGGTCTTACAGCAAAAACAACTCCAAATGATCAAGTTTTACTAATCAATCATGCAGATGACTTACAGGAATTTTTGTTTTCTTATTTTATATTAGCAATTTATACTGATTTTGATTTTCACCATATTGATCTTTTTTCCTATGTAAGCTCCAAGGGCCTCACCCATGAGGATATTTTATCTATATATGCACTATGTATAAAGTGTGCATATATATCTATGTGTGCATATGCTATAGTAATAAAAGACCAATATCAACAGTAGTCCCTATCATCCAGTCACATGTTTACACAGAAATTCATGCCTTCATCTAACCCTGGCATCCGCTGGCGTGGACAGATGCATGATATTGTTATTTCCTGGTGAAAAAAGCACGTTAATTTCTTTTTGTGTTACAGTTTTTTCTTTCTTCTTTTTATTTATTTGTTTACTTTTAATTGATAGTTTCATCTACCAATTAGTCTTGGGGCAGGGTGGGGCAGGGAGAACAAAAAATTATACAGGTATATCCATCGGTATATACACACATACTGTGTGTATATATAGGTAGATATATACATTGTATATATTTGAAGAACATTTTCTGTCGTTTCACCTCATCTTGTGCCGCATGAATTTTTGGTGATTGATATTTTGGTTTCTTTTATATTTCTTTCATTTATTTTTTTTGGGGGGAGAGGCTCATAATGGTACCATACCGCTATTTTTTTAATTTTTAAAATCATTGCTGTACTTTTCAATTTATATTTTTGGAGTTCTTCCAACAAAATAATGGTTCAGTCATCTCAAGAAAGAGATATAGATCTGCAAACCAATAAAGGCAACAAAATCTTTTCTTGCCATCCTTGAGAAATCCACGTTTTCAGATATCCCAAGAAAGTTGTGTGCATAAGAATGAAAATTTACCCTCCTTTCCTTTTATTTACCCTTCTCCCTACCCTTTCTTAAACTTCTACAAAGTCTCTATCCCGTCTTTCCCCTTTCCCTTTTCTTTTTTTTTAATGAGTTCAGAGTAAAACACCCAGAATGAACAAAAAGGCTCCCTTACACCCCTGCATTCTCCCAGCAAGAATTCTTCCAACAAAGAAAGCCCTACAAACCACAGATGGCATAAAAAGAATTTTATTGCAATGCAGAATATGTCGTATCTTTTGTTTCTGAGTCGGTGCAAGATCATTGTTATGGCATGCTGTAGTTTAGCTGATTTAACTAACCATGGCCTTCATTAACCGGTGCATGGGCTGTGATGACGCCATCTTGTGTTTCATCAGAGCTACGCATTCAGGCTAACCGAGCAAGTCCGTAGTGTATGATTTGGGGGGATATCGTTTCAATTTTAGTTTTTAATTGTATTATAATTTCTTCTTTTTGGAAGAGTTATGCTAGTACTGTCGGTTGCTTCTTGCAGTCCCAGTGTTAGGCATCTACTTTGTTTTATGGGGTTTTTTGCTCTTTTTTTTTTTTATTATTTTTATTTCTCAGTAGCAGTCTTATGTCTTCTCTGTGTCCATCTGTCTTGTCAGTGTGTCTTGGAGTCCATTTGTCTTGTGTTGTTATGTGATTCTGTTCTCTGTTTGTAAGCTGGTGTTTAGCTCCCCGCAGCTCTGTCATCCCTCTTACCCTTCCCTTTTCCTCCTTCCCTCCCCACCTTCCCAAGTGGAGTCCACAAAGGGGCACTAAGCTTTGAATGATGTTCTCAGTGTCACCCCAAGGCTTCAGGCTGGAAGTTGCAAGGTGTTCACACAGCTTCTTAAGAAAGACAAAGTTTGCAGCTGATCAGTTTTCAAGTTTTCAAACTCTGTTATCATTTCACTCTGAGAAATGGTTTACTGGCATAATGCTAAAGTGATTTCTTATACAGCATGTTAGGGGATCTGTGTGTGCGTACTGATGTCCTAGACTAAGGACTGCTGTTGTCTGTGCTTTAGGCACCAGAAAATGTTGCACAGGGTGGAGGCTGTGTGTTAAATGGAAAGTACCTAGACCTTTTTATAAAGGACAAACTTGGGAAAGCAATGTCACTGTGTACATGCAGCTGGAATGACATCTACGTGAACGTATTTCTAAAATCCGCAGTTCATCATTCATTTGCAGTTAGAAGACATAAATGTAGGACATGCTTCAGATTTCTAAGATTCAGTCACCTTCATTTTGTGGGGTCAGTCTTCAGTTTGTCTCTTTGTGATGTCTGCCTCTTTACTGATACTGGTGAAAACTGTCTTGCAGATGTTTGCTTGTATAACTTGAACACAATTCTGGAAACACATCTGGAGTGTCTTCTGCCATCTGTGCAATAATGCATAAGGCAGCAGAAAGCCAGTTGAGTTTTCAGGTGTCTGCTTAGTCTTCAAACACTAGTTAGAAAAAAATGTCGGTTGGCTTGTACAAGGTGCATTTCCTGGTATTATTAATTTTCTTCCTGGCGAATATGCTAGCCATGTTAGTGGTCTTGGAAGGTCAGTGCATTAGGATACACCAGCTGGAATCAGTGAATCAGCTGAAGTTAGCAGAGGAAGAGATAGCCGGTTTATTTGCAGATGTTCACAACATCACAAAAAGCGTGCTTACACATACATTTAGCCTAGCTAAAATCCCAGTTGTTTTACAGGTATTAGTTTCTTCTTCAGGGAAGATGAGACGACGAAACCTGTGAACTTTTCTCACAAGCATAAGGCTTACCTGTATAAGCTAAGAGTTACCAGAAGAGGGAAGCGATGGGATATGTTCAAGTCTCCAACATAGAATTACTTTATTTAAGTATTTCATTTAACTTACCCAAGATATATCTCCTGTATTTACAGAGGGATAAAAAGAAAATAGCTTTTCTTTCATCCATACGAAACAATGATATTATGCTTGGTTCAGTTTTCTTAATTCATGTATGATTTGAGAAACATTATTGAGTACTATTACTTATAGCGAAAATGAATCAATCAGTATTTAAAGCTTGCTCCATTTAGATTTTAGATCTCTGTGTATTTCACAGTGAGTAATTCCTACTGATTCTAAAGCTTTTTCTTGGCAATTGCTTAAATAAATCAACTGCTTATAAAATTGTATTATAATCAACAAGCTCATGGTTTTGTGTAATACTGCCCTCTGTCAGATAGACCAGGTCAGTCCTGTTACAAGGCTAAGAGGAAAAGAAATATTTTTTTTAGCTCAATTATTGAGCTAAATATTATTGGAGATTATTGGCAGATTATTGGAGCAGAACAATCAGAGTTGTAGCCCCCCTAAATCATGAAGTTCAGGGTAACCTTCATGTTGGAGTACTGTGATGAGTAAAAGTGTCCAGGCATCAGGACAGTAATCTCCAGGCTGTGATAAAGCTGCTGTGTCCTCCTGAAGGGTTGCTTTTGTTTGCCTTATGTAGCCAGTGTGATGCCTGTGACTGGCCCTCTGCTACAGGGAATGGGAGGCTCGCTCAAGGAGATGCAGTAGAAGATCCCATTGTGCTCCATTTTATCCCACTAAGTATATATATGAATTTCTGGCACTTGAAACAGTTCATACTTCTGTTTTCTGTCTTGAGGTAGGCTGCTGGCTTCAGCTCTTGTGACATTTGTCATTGCCATTTTGTCATTTGTCACATGAGCAAGAGGAAGCTGAAGGTTGAGATGTGAAAGCCGAGGACAAAAAGCTTAAATTCCAGTGTGCCACTCCCAGCTCTGCTGTCAATTCGTTCTGTGACTGTGCATCTATATTGCTCATTTGCCTACCTGTAATGCAGGGTAAATTAAATACTTCTTAGCTAAATGAGGTGGACATGAAGGGAAGGAAGGAGACTTAATGAATATTTTAATGGACTTTGATTTTTCAGGTGCAAATTGCTGCGCAATACACCAAAATGGTACTCTACTGCTAACTACCAAAACATACAAGCAACTATGATATTGTTAAGGTTTTAGTACTAAGCGCTATCTTCACTTGCTATGACAAGTAAAAATATTGCATATTTTTATAAAGTAGACACAAAATCCTAATCTCTTAATACAGAAAGAAGCAAGAGAGGGATAAGAAAGCCGAATTTTTTCATGTCAGGAAATATTGGTGTGACATCATTTTCATTAAATAGCACTTTTTCCCCTGGAGTTAACATAAGCAATGGAATAAGCCGTGCTCAGGCTACGTAAATGAATGTCATGAGATGACTGCAATATATAGATCTTTTATATCAGCATTTCCATCACTTGAATTTGCATCCTGATGAAATTTTTGCTTCAAAACTTTCAAGTTTCTGTAAACTGTAAACTGGTGTAAGTTTCCCTGGTTTTGCATCTAAGACCAGGAGGAGATCAGGATCAGACCCACATTCTGGCTGCCTTGCCCTTGTTGCCTTCCAGTCTTTTTTTAAAGCATGTTCTCTAAACTCTAAGCCATGTGCACTGTCACATTCTGGCAATCCCTCTAGCGCTGTGCCTATGTTATCAAGCTGACACATGTCTAAAATACTAAGACATGATATTTTCAACCTGCTGGGACTTGCTTTTTGTCCCTGTTAGCTTTGATTTTCAGCTTCATAAAATATATGGGAAAGAAATTAAAAATAGCCGGTGACACATTTGGTGGAAGAGAAGAGCTAGCACATGACTCAGGAACAGATTTTGCATCAAAAGCAAATGTATGTATATTAGACCCTTAAATGTCTATAGCAACTGTTTAGTTAGCTTTAAACAAGAAGAAACTATTTGATTTCTAAAAAATAAGTGATATCTGTTAGAGAAAACGCGTTGAGCATTTAAAGCTACTAGGAATAGAGATATACTTTTGCCTCTGAAGGGTTTTGTTATATATTTCTTTGGGTCATCATGCCTAGACATGAAGGTGCCTTATGTATTAGAAGCAAAAAGATACTAACATTCACATGAACTGTAACACCTGGAATGATACCTCCATTTTCACCCCAAGGAAATCATGATACCAAAGGCTTACAATTATGTCAAAGGGGTTATTACTTTGCCTTCATTCTACCTCTCTATTTCAGTTCCATTTTATTAATCACAAGAGCTAGAAATCAGTGCTTTATCCCAAATGTAAGCAGCAGAGAGTTCCAGTTCCTGAGCAATGCGAAGTGTTAATACCTTAAATGCTATGTGAGGAACAGGAGACAAAGATCATGCCAATTTTGAAACTAGAGATAGAAGCAAAAATAGTTAAACTGACTTGATTTGAAATCACAAATGTCCACTAATTTGACAACTTGTTTTATTCTGTCTTTTCGTTGCACAAATAAATACATTATTCGAACCTTACAAAAGAGCCACACTAGAGGACTTCTCTACTTCTGCGGAGTCTTATAAAAACTGAAGTTGTTTGGTCCCATGGGGTGGTGTTAGAAGGAACATAAGCTCCTCTTCTGGCATTCAAGAACTACATCTGTTTTAGGGACAAACGTACAAAATCTCAAAATTACTCCTTTCAGAGCAAAAGGAAAATTCCAACACATTTCACTGGTTTTACTGTCTCAGTATCAGAACAAAAAATATCAGAGACATCAAAAAGGGGAAAAAATTATTCTGTCTTTGTGGGACAGTGGAAGTGCAAAGCAATTATGAGCTTTTACTTTTTTTTTTTTAACAAAGGTCAATAATTTTTATTTATATATTTATCCTTTTTTTTTCCCCTGGTACTGAAACTAGTATGAATGTTTTCAGATGCTAGTTTTATGAGCACTGATTTTCATTTCTGAAATCTTGGGGACTTCATAAATTAAATATTTAACAGATAAAAAAGAGTAAAAGTAGCCCCGTTATTAGTTCAGGGTATTTTCTAGTTTGGCAAGATGTAATTTTAATTTCCTCTGATATCTCTCCATGAAACAACATGTCTACTGTGGAGTTCCTGGGGATCTGTATTTCCGCTAGAATCTGTGGTTCTGCTATATGCTAATTCCTTTAGTGTTGAACCATAAATCATTAATATATTGTAAAGCATGTGCACACACGTGGTCTCTCTCTGTGTAGACATGTGTGTATATTTATATTTGTTAATGCTGTGTTTATGTTGTGATTAAAAGGAACATTTGGAGAAACTGAAATAGAGGAGTAGAACAAACTTGTTTAAGATAATTACAAACAAATGTGGAACAAATAGATTGAATCTTGCCTTATTACCTTTCTCAAACCCCTGTTAAGTTCTGTTAATTCAAGTCTTCATCTTTTGTATGACTCAGAAACCAGCTAGTACATCCCCACATTTTGGGGCAGGAGTTTTGTGAGTGCAGGCAAGTGTGACTTTCAGGTTTGAGATCTGGGCATAGTCTGAAATAGAGAACCTCCTGCATACATCTGAACTCGCAGCAGGGAGGTGCCTTTGTCAAAGTTCTGAATCACTTACCTCTTCCAGGGATTTGGGGACTCTCAGAGAGCTGTGGGGAGGATAAAGAAGGGTTTGACAGCAGGAGAGGAAGTCAAGGGACTTGGCATATAGTGGGAGTATGTATGTATCTGAAATTAAAAAAAAAAAAACCAAAAAAACCAGTACCTTTTTGTGCAGCAGACTGGACATATAACCAGATCTGCCCGTAATCCAGTGATTGATGAATAGCCTTCTCCTGGAGAAAAATGCTGTAACATGTCCCACACAGTGGTAGAATGACCGGCCTCTGAGCATGAAGTGATGAATGACTTTTAAACTTTGTTTTCTGATAATAGAACTGAGAGGTTTTCAGGTTTACCTGAAACCCTTTACATGCTTGAAACATGCCATATAAGCCCTAGGGGACTACAAAGACTGGAAGGTAGTTGAAAATGACCATGCCCTAGTTCTTCTTTTGATAGAAGTGAAGATTTGGTGTTGGCAAAATACTGTGGGAAGTCCATGTAGTCTTCTCTGAATTGCGTGTGTCAAATCCAACACAAGAAAATGTTTTATGACTCCTATAATGCAAATTTCAATTTGTCTTAAAGTGTCTTTTCATGTTGAAATTGATGCTTTAAAAAAAAAAAAAAAAATAAAAGGTTCACCTGCTAACAAAGTATTTTATTATGAAACAAAGTAAAGCTTTGTAGTTGTAAGCATTGTGTGGGGATTTCACTACACTTGTCCCTTCTTTTCGTCTCTGAAAGTACAACTAGTAACCTTCACCTTTAACTAACATGGGAGTTCTTTACCACTCCTTTTCAGTTTTTCAACATCCTTTCTTCACTGTTAGGTACTCCAGTACATAAATCCATCCTTTTCTCCATAGGAAACATCTGTTAGTAGCTCTGTACCAACTGTGTTAGAGAAATAAAACCTTTGATTACATTTTTAAAGAATTGGGCCAGTATATTTCAGCATCTTTGGGTGTTTCATTCATAGCTTTTCATTTTATTTTGAATAGCAATGGTAAAATTCCATTCCTGAAGCTGTGTGATCTTTCCCACATATGTTGTTTTCCATATCTATCGCTTTTCCCTTGGAAAGGAAAAGCAAAGAAAAATTAATTTGGAGAGAGAGGGAAAAAAGGTCTTCTTCACTAAGGCGTTAGTTTTAGAAACAGCTGGTGAAACTGTGCCTGAAGCACCTCTATTCTAATAAAAAGATTGTTTAAAGATGACAGCAGCCATTTGTGTGTCTAGCTCTCACTGTTAAAAGTAATTCTTCTTCCCTATGGGAAGAGTAAGGAAACCTGGCTCAGTATTTGGTTCTCTATATTACCTACTTTGAAAAGGTATTTGCACAGTCCTCTGCTGTGTGGTAGTTTTTTATACAGAAAATGCAAAGAACCGAGAGCATAGGAAAAATGAATCCAAGTCATCTATACTTCTATTTACTATTGAATTAGTAGATCTGTTGTTCTGGGGATTTTTTTTGTCTCCCAGGTCATCTTTCTTTCCTAATGACCCGCTGCAAGTTTTCTGCTGGATTGCCATGGGTGGCAAGTGTCCAAATGTAAGCTGCCAGTTCAGATAGTTTAAGAAATCTTAAGAGCTGCCAATCTTGGCGCTATGCATGTAAGGACACTATATTCACGTGGAAAAGTATCCTGACAAACTTCATCAGTTTTGTTTCTTTTTCCATACCTAATCTGCTTAGCTTCCATTAAAGCTAATTCATTAGGAGTCTGAGCATTAAATGAGGTAGCAACCTACTGATGTACTTTTAAAAACAGACTTTTTGTGAAGGCCCAGCTTTACAATGATATTTGCGCTATCAATTGGTATTGTTACCTACTGCTTTTGCCTTTAAAGTCCTATAAGAGCAATACTGTTTTTTGTATTTTACTGGGATTTAATCTCTGGTGCCAGCTACATATTCAACATGCTTATTAAAATTAATTTTAGCATTTGGATCCTAGAGATGGTTGCATGTGTGAATTTCCAATAGCTTCACCACCATTTTATAGCTATGTTGCCATAATTTTTTTGGAGGCTGAGAGGAGCCTTGTGGTTGTTAGTGCAGCTGAGCATTTGCTTCAAAGGTCTAAATTGTAGATTTGTAGGCAGAAAAGACATAGTTAATCATTTTGTGGACAGGCCCTTAAGGGCTGTCTTAATGGCCGGACGTGAAATAAGACCTTGGAGTCTTAATTCTTTTTTCACTTTCAAACCTCAGTTAATCTCTCCTTCACTTTTAAACACAGATTGTATTTTGATCCTACAGATTTCTTAAACTTTCTGACAGATATATACTCCAGGAGGTAATTTTCCTAGGGATCCAGTCATGTTAGGCTAATGACAGCTTTTACTGCGGTGTGTCATGTTACATTAATTTTCTTTAATCAAGATAGATTTCAACAAATGCAAAACAAGATGACTGCGTTATCTACAGTGAATTTAAAGATTTTAGATATTAGCTTAGAGCAGTGATCATTGTTCCTTATTGAATAGCAGTTCTTTATCAGTTTTCTGTTTTGTCTTGTGCTGTTCTTTTCTGTTAATGAAATGCATAGAACAGTACACATCATTTCAGGGGAAGCAGTGACAAAGCCATGTAGAGAGGCACTGTTATCTCTGCTCCATTACAGTGAAGGCTCTGCTTATACACAGCCTGAGTTCTGAAAATAGTTTGAAAGCTTAATAAGCATAGGGAACTGGTGCGGTGGAAAGAGATTCTCTGCAACAGAGGATTAAGGGATGACAAATGCAGTTTCCTTTTATCAAATCCAAGAAATTCGAGCTCTGCGTTTCTGACTGGAGCACTGGGAAAAGTGATGGAAATAGAAATTAAGGGAAATATGTGTATATATATCCATACATATATATGTATGTATATAAGCATACCTATATGTATGTAATATAAAGTACATATGTGTGTAAGTATAGATATGTAAAAAACCATGTTATTCAGTTGCATAATATGATGACAGATTTCAGATAGTTCTAGGAAGTATCTTAGCTCTGAAAACAGAGTGCTGGTAATATCCTGTACTGGTCCCCAGGAGATGGCCTGCATGACACATTTCAGGTCTCTGGGATTCTACTGTAAGAAATGATGCACATGTTCTACCTCTCAGTGCTAATGTAACTTAGCAATAATGCATATATGCATTATTATCAGTGTAAAACTGCTGCAGGTGAGTAGCAAATCATGCTCTTCAGTTTCAGATCTAGGATAATTTGCCAAGGCTGAACATCAGATCTGAAACAGCGAAATGTGAAATTCATTGTATGCGTGAAAAAAAAAAAACATTAAGTGCACAAGGAATTCCTGTGAGACTACACTTGATAGTAAGCTTAAAATACCAACAGCAGAGCTTTTTCACCACATTCCTCACTTGTTTATAGCTCTCTTCCAAGCTCTTTGTGCAAAGCATTTATGAACAGGATGTTGATTTTTCTTTTGGAAAAGGAAGCAGTCAGCATTTGGATATCCACTTGGAATTTGGATGCACATTAAATACTTTCATGGTCAAAAAATTCAAAAAATTGTGTGGAGATTCCTGTATATATGCGTGTGCATGCATAATCGCTAATTATATTAACCACATGGCTGGAAAAACTGGCAGCCTGATGAGATGTTCAGTGTGTTCATTTTTCATTGAGATTAATGAAAGTAGAAAGCATTTAGCAGTTTGTAGAATTAAAGCTGAGTTTGTATAGTAATATGTGAGAAAAAAAAATCACTATGTAGAATTAGCTAGACCTTAAATCACAGTCTGGGAAAGAAAAAAAACCAAAACCAAACAAAAAAAAGTCTATGTAGTTTAACACAGAGAAAAGATTTCAGCCAGAGCATTTTAAAGCTCAGCTGTAGAGTACAACAGTTTGCTTTTATAAGGTGTATATCACCTATGTTTTTTTGCTGTATTTCATTACAGTGCTATATTTTATTCTGTGTGGTTGAATATGTGAGAAATGTCTGTTGGCTTTCTGACCCCAGGCAGTTCTGACTTTCACTTACTTTTTTGAGCCCAGTTGGTGCATGGGTACTCTGCACATTAGTATTCTTGAAGAGAGCAGAGAGGAACCTTCCTTTTGCTTAGAAAATATGTTCTGTCTTCAAAGTAAGTCATTGGAGTTTCCATTTTTATTTCTGCACTTAATAGTTTTCTGGATCTTCTTGGTCTTATCTGACAAAACACCCAGTCCCATATGTCGGGTACTCTGACCAAAAATGTGCTGTTAGTACTTTGATAGCATTGTTTATCTCAGACTTCAAAAGTGTTTTGGAGATATTAAAAAGAAGCTTTTCAGACCTTTAGTAAGAGCTCTGTTTTTAGTAAGATGAATACTGTTGTCTCCAGTTGATAAACATTGTAATCAATGAGGTTAGAAGGATGCTTCCTTAGGTGACACACTAATAAATGTCAGTTGAGAGAATCATGGAGAAAATTTGAGAGAAGCATGGAGAAAAGGATCTGTAGGGTACACAACAGTTGTAGAGGTGGGAGGAGGAAAAATTGCTCCTGAGGTTAAAAGAATTTAATTAATAAAGAGGAGGAAATGTTTCTGAATTGAATTATTTTTTCAGCATGAAAATCCACATTTGCTAGAGCAAAAGGAACAGTTTCACCCTTAGCTATGCCTGAAAGTTGTAAATAAGCAAACAAATAGTTTCCCCTCATCCTCACTGATATATATGTTTTCTTTTAGAATCTAGTCCACTGGCCTTAATAGTTTTGTATCCTGTTGGTTCTGTAATGAACTCTTCCCTTTCTAATTACATTTTTGAATTGCCGCTTGTTTCCCTTTTTCTGTATTTTCATCTGAGGTTACCACTACTAAATTATCAGACAGTGAAATAAGATAATAATAAGGAATTGTGATGGATCTATAATGCAGCAATGGCAGCTTATGTCTAATGTAATTTTTCAAGTGTCTTCTATGGATTCACTAATCAAGAAATAAGAAAAGACAAACTTCTGAAAACACAGAGCACTCACAAATCCAAGAGTGAGGCACCGGAAATGATTAGAAATTGGGAAGGAGAGTGTCCTTTGCATTTACCTGTGTAACATGTAGTAGAAATCAGGAGCTGATAATTTGGCTTGTGGCATGCTTCCATTTTGACGGATAACTCAGTGCCAAGGAAGGCTATGGAAAGAAGCCACTTTGCATTACACACTTTAATTTATCGTGATAGACTAGCATGGATTGTTTAAAGATTGGGAACAACAGGCAAATCTACCAGTTCTTCTCCTGCTTAATGTTGGTCTATGTGCCTGTCTATGTTTAGTGTCCTTTTGCAGAAAGCAAGGAAGGATGCAGATTGGCTCAAGTGTTTATGAGTCTTTTGAAGGTGAACCATTTCTTCTAGCTTCAGAACAGTGCTGTTCATTGATGCCCTAATAAGCCAGTAAATCGCAGAGCACTAAGGTTAGAATTTGAACACCTTTTTAATTCACTAACAAAGTATAAAGCTGCAAGTTTTGCCAACAGCAGAATTACCCAAATAAATTGTTTGGTCTTTAACATAATATTTCCAGGTCTGTTGCTGTTTTGATTGTGCTTAAGACCATCAATTAGAATAAGAATATGAATAGAAATAATTAATTCATTAAAAAAAAAAATCTGCATGAGAAAATTTTGTGGCTCTTACAGATAAAGGAAACTAGGGTCTATGAGAAAGTAATAGACTTTCCTATTAAAATCTAACCATATAACATCTTACTTCATAGCAGAGTAAAGCCTAATATGATAAGATTTTTTTTAAGCTTCTTTTAATTAACTTTCCATTCTATTAAACTTGATCTGCAGTTAACTGCCATTTCACAGGTATTCATGATTGTTGTGCTCCTGTGAATTAATAAACCATGAAGCTCAGATATGATGGTTAATAGCTTTGCAGAGTCATCTTTTAGCTGATTTTCTAACAATAACCCTACAATTTAAATACAAATATTTCAGGTAATACAGTAAGGAGTCATATGGAAAACATATGCATGACTATATATCTTTTTAGTGATTCCACAGCCATGTGACCTGCCCTGTTCTATGAATATTAACTGTGTTTTAAAAAAAAGCATTTGTGATAGTGAGATATACATTATCTTATCATGGTGTGAAGATAAGGGCAAAAGGATACCAAGGCCACCTAGTTTACCAATTAGATAAGCGGCATTAATTAGTAGCAGATGGCAGTCATCCTAAATTTTTCTTCAAAAAGTCCTTAAAATCCAAATGACCTGAAGAATTCTGGTTTCCAGCTCATCACCTTTATTCAAGGACATACTCTCTTTACCTGTGCTTCTGAAATACACCCAAGTATTATTATTATAGAATTGTAGAACCATCGTATAGTTTGGAAGGGACATTAAAGGTCATCATCATTCCAACACCTCTGCCATGGCCAGAGACATCTTCCACTAGACCAGGTTGCTCAAAGCCCCATCCAGCCTGGCCTTGAACACTGCCAGGAATAGAGCATTCACAACTTCTCTGGGCAAAATTTCACTCTCACAGTGATTTTCTTCCAAACATCTAATCTAAGTCTACTCTTTACTTCTAAAGCCATTCTCCCTTGTCCTATCATTAAGCGCGCTTGTCAAAAGTCCCTCCAACTTTCTTGTAGGCCCCCTTTAGGTACTGGAAGTCTGCTATAAGGTTTCCCCTGAGACTCCTCTTCTCTAGGCTGAA
>JBCJKH010033264.1:5387-29618 GCA_039877255.1 Loriculus beryllinus
ATCAGGGCTGTGACAAGGCAGGCAACCCCAGCCACAGTGTTGGCCACAGCCCAGGGGTAACGTCGCCCAATGCGGTCAATGGTCATGATGATGATGAAGGCAGCTGGGAACTCAACAAGTGCAGAATAGAGGAAATCCAGGTACATGTTCCCAGCAGCTACTCCCATGTGCATGATAAGCCCCTGGTAGATGATGGAGCTTGTGAACCTGGGTGGAAAAGAACATCCTGGCTTTGTTAGTGGCCTGGTTTCAGCTATAGCAGTTATTATTTTTTCCTTCTTAGTAGCTGGTGCAGTGCTGTGTTTTGGCTTTAGCCTGAGAAGAATGCTGATAACACATCAGTATTTTAGTTATCGCTAAGTAACGCTTACTCTGATGAAGGACTTTTCAGTCTCGTGCTCTGCCAGTGAGGAGGGTCATGGGAAGCCGGGAAGAAGCAGAGACAGGACATCTGACCCAAACATATTGGTCAGCGAGAGGTGATCAATTGTATTGTGCATCACTTGTGTTTATTGGGGTTTTTTCCGTCTTTCCTGTTAGTTTTATATTCTTTCTCCTTGTTATTTCCGTTATCATTAGTAGTAGTAGTAGTAGTCATAGCAGCAGCAGTATATTGTACTTTAGTTATTAAACTGTTCTTATCTCAGTCTCTGGGGTTTACATTCTTTTGATTCTCCTTCCCATCCCACCTGGCACAGGGGGAAGAGAGAGGAGTGAGCAAATGGCTGTGTGGTTCTGAGTTACCAGCAGTGCTTAAAACACAACTGAAGTAAACTTCAGCTGACTAAAGTCAGCTGAAGAGCAGAGGTCTGTATCCTGCTGGAGCCTTCAAAACCACAGCTTCAAAAATAGTTCTCCATCATTATCATCTTACCAGTTGTACATCAAAATGAATGTGTTTTTTCTCATCTGTGGTGTCCTGACAAGGTCAAAGAAGGAAGGACTCTGCTTTCCACCATCATCCTCTTCAAATTTAATACCCTGTAGAAGAGTCAGCACAAAGTATTGTAAGTGTCTACTGCAAGGAACTACAACGATGCTTACTTACATGCACAAGCTAATACAGAGCTCACCACAAAATGGGAAGGCATCTTTTTCCGATTTGTTTTAGCCATATCACTGACAATTTTCATGGCTTTGTCATTTTTTCCTTGAGATATCAGCCACCTGGGAGACTCTGGGAGGCACCTACAATGCAAGTGGATGATATTATATGCCGGCATATAAAGGCCACAGAGTGCTTCTGTGCGTGGAGACTGGAGAGAGTGCTTTGGATGGAGAGAGACAAGTGGATTTTTGACTGATTGGGATTTGTGTGTTCGTGCCCTCATCAGGAAAAGTTGTACATCCCACTGTTGAAGTGGGAAGAGGAGCAGTTGGGGTAGTGGGCTTAGATATGAGTTTACTAAAGGGAGGGAAGAGCTTTAAGTGAGAGTAGCAGTATCATTTTATTCAGCATGTTTATCACAGACTGGCTCCTCTTAGGGAGCCATTTTCCAGCTCTGCCAGCACAAGTTAAGAAGAAGCAAGCAAGCTAGAACTGGCTTACCAATTCACAAATACCGAGAGAGGAAGACAACAAATCTCTTTCTACTATTTCTCAGCTCTTGACCCAGCCAGACAATTTCTCAAATCCAGGGCACTCAAAGTGAAAAATATCAATGAAAGAGAGAGGAAAGAATCCAAAATAAAAGTGAACCCATGTGTCTTCTTCTGGTTAGACCACAAAAAGCTTCAAGGTTTTTTTCGCAAAAGAACATGCAAACATAACCTCTTACAGTTATGTCAGCATTCAACAATCCCTCAATAACCGTTTTTTTAGTGCATAGATTATGTCAAGGCATTTCTTTTCTTTTATGAAATCCTTAACAAAGATAATAAATGATATTAAACCACTCTCCACAAGCTGCTTTCAAAGTGGTCTTTTTAACACAAGTCAGGTGTGGTGCACAGGCTAAGATGCGCTGAGATCTCAATTGAGAGAGTTCTGTTTCCCTCTCGTTTTTGCTGTGAACCTCCTCTTTGCACTAAGAGGTGCGCACAACCAAAAATGCAGTGCCAAATCTCCCTTCATGTTAAGCCTGGAGTGGCAACAGAAGCTGGTTTTCAAGTTGTGGGTAGGGGTAAAACAAAAGCCCGTTTACCAGTAGTAGAGCAGGAAGAAGGAGCTTGGCAGGGTGACAGTGAACTGCAGCCACCGCCAGTGAGAGATGGCGTAAGCAATGGCATCAAAGACCAGGAGCCCAATGGAGAAGGCCATCTGGTAGAGGATGCCCACCGTCCTCCGGTACTTCGGACCAACGACTTCTGTTGCTGCAAACATGCACAGACACAGGTGAATGACTGCTCAGCACAGGAGCAATTTGTTCTGCAGGGACACTGGAAGACCAATGCTTCATTAATGCCCTGAAGAAGCTGTGTTCGTAAGCCTGAGCTTCCTGGCATAAAGCCTCTGGACAAAATTCCCTGGTGCTCACAGAGGCAGGTTTGCTTTTCTGTCATCTCAAATACCACCAGAGGAGAAAACATTGCTCCTGCTCTTACACCAGCATCCAGTACTGACCTCTGCCATGGAAATCTCTGAGTAAATCAAACATGCATCAAACTGCACAGATGGATTTTGTCTAACACTATCCTACATAACATCTCCAACACGATAACAAGACTGATTATTGTGGTTTTGAAGTGCAGCCTTTCAGCCTGCATTACACTTCAAGTATGTGAGATATGCCTGTACCACAGGATGGCATCTGCACTTTGCAGCTGCACATCACAGGATAGACCCATTGGTTAATTCTAACTGATACAGGGCTAAAAGTAGCTATTCAGCAGGCAGGCACAAGCACACACAGTTTTGCATCTGGACCAGTGTCCCCGGAGAGCGCAATAACGAAGTTGCTCTGTCCTTGTACCCTTCCCTGGGCATTCAGTACTGGCTTATCCTTAGGGAAAGGATTCAAGTTTAAAAGCGGTTTGGGGATGATTCTGGGTGACACTTCTCATGAGAAGGTTTCAAGGAGAAATATAGAAGTAACAAGGTATAACTGCGGGAAAATATCAGGATAAAGCCAGTCATCGTCCTGAAAAGGATTTTGTGCTCTAAAATGGCATAAAGCTCCCCAGAAGAGGTGATGAAGTTTTCATTTGTGCCAGAAAAAAAGACTCAAGAGGCCCAGTAAGCATCTAGAATAGGCACAGGAAGGAACAATTGTGTCTTGGCAGGAGACAGTCTGGACTGTGGGCTAGATGTTTTTGTTTTACTTAGACCAGACAGTTGGATAACTGCATTAACAAGATGTCCCTCTTAGAAGACCTAATGAACTTTTACAGTGTCAACCTTTACATTCTTACCACTACCACAGTGAACAGGATCACTCAGAGCTAATCCAGAGAAGGCTCTATTGGGCAGCAGTCAAAGAATTTAATTTGCTGCTCTGGTGATCGCTTGGCTTGGGCTATTTTTGTCAAGAACCTGAATTCCACACCAGAGAAGTCTGAGAAGTCCCAGGCAGCTCCACCAGGAAGTGGTCCTGGGCTGGCCTCAACCCGTGCTTCACCACCAGCTGCTATCGGTATTAAGGCACTGGGAGAAGCATCAGTACAGCCTGGCTCCTCACACTACTTCACAGTCCCCAGGGTTGGCCTCCACTCAGACAAGTGCATGGATACCCAAATAGCTTGTCTTTTTCTCAGCAAGTACATGCTGTTCTTTGGTTATTCTTAGCCTGTGAAGCCTCTGTTTGCCCTTTACATGCTCTTTATGTCATAAAAATGCCTCCAATTTTCCCCATCCTCTGCCTGCTTCTCTGATGGCCTTCTCTGTCATCACTCTCTGGGTGACTGGGCTGGAGCAGGCTTGAAACAATCCTGAGAAGTCAAAGAAGGAGAAAACTCTTCGATAAAAGAGCATGAAAAGCATTTAAAAATGGCTTTGTTTAGGATTGTGTTGGTATTTCTTTGGTTTGGGTTTTTATGGCGGGGGAGGTTAGGGGTTTTCTTCTTCATCTTCTGCAGTCAGCCTTGCTCCTGGGAAAAGGTCTGGACTTACCCAGGATGTAGCCAGCAGTCCAGCAGCCCTTACTGACCAGCCCTTGGAAGAATCGGATGATGACTATCCACAGGTAGGTGGGCACAAAGACCAGAAGGATTCCAAAGACAACATTGGCAAGAATTGTAGTTATGAGGCAAAATTTACGGCCAAACCTGGATTAGAAGATAATATGCATAAAGCAAACCACTAGTTTTAAACCAGTAAAAGTTTTGTGCACCTTAAAAAATCCAATAAACAATCCCTGTACAAGGGGTTAAGTATGTACTGAATGTTTATTCTTAACCTATTACTCACTTATCTGCTTCCCTATTCCCTGAAAGCTTACTGTGCTAATTCCACAAAGTTCCACAAAGGCTTTCAGGAAAGAGAAAAAACTCTTAAGAACAATAGTCCCATATTTACATATATTTGGACTGTGACTGTTATCCCTGACTTTTAGAACAGGCAGGTTAGTAACCTATTTGGCTTTTTATATTATGGAGGTGAAAAATAAGAATGGGTTAATATTAGGATTAGATGTCTGCATACCACAGATTTAACAGACTTTTATACCACAGTCTTCACCTCCGAAACAATCTAGTATGCATGGATGTTGTTGTCTGCAGTGGGCTGCATTCCACAGCTGGAGCAGCTCGGAGCCCACCGTACTAAAAGTCCTAGGCAAGAGTGGAATAAGGCAGAAAATTGGCCATTAGATATTGGCATTTGTTTCTTTCTAACACCATCTGCCTGGGCTGGGGCAGCTGTCTCTGCTGTCTCAGAACAGGGAGCTAAAGATGCCAGGACATGGGGATTTCTGCCTTTAAACTGTACAGATTTAAACAGATGCTGCTGTACCTGTCTGTGTCTGCTATTTTAAAGTCTGTCCAAAGAAAGCAAGCGGTTTTTAAGCTGCAGCCACACAGACTGTAACAGATCAACTGTGGGCTCCAGACAGGTGTTTCCTGCCTTCAGTTAACAGCTCATGGCTCTGCTGTGTCACGGTAGGGAGTTTGGGGTGTGTGATCCCAAAGTAGTCCTGCAGGCTCTGCAGGACTCTCCAGCCAAGAGATCTGTGCAAACCACCATGTATGACCTACGAGGCAGTGTTATTTGTTTCTCATGGTGTGACTGAACACCAGGCGGTTTGCCTTGTTTTGAGAGGAACAGAGAGGACAGCAGTTGCACAAGTTTTCTCTGCCTTCACCTAAGCCTAGCTGTTGAATGCTGCTGATAAGGGAGGTCAGGGGGTTTTGCTGCCAGCCCACACGCACCTGTCTGCTATGTAGCCAATGTTCATGGAACCAATAAAAAACCCAGCATTCACAGAAGACTGAAAGAGGTCCAGCTTCCAGGAGTCCTCACACACCAGGTTAAACTGAAGGAGCAACCACAGTTAGAAGCAAGAGAGTGAAATGAAGAGCTGGCTCACATCCATGGGTCATCTTCAGCTGAAGATTTAAACTTGTTTCTGGGTCAAAGCCCATTTTATCAGCACCCAGAAATCCTACTGACTTAGATACGTGTCCAACATTTAAAACAGGATGGAGCCCTTCAGCAGTTATTGCTATGTCCAGTTTGTGCCTCATCTCTCATTACTGGAAAGAACTCAAGTGAATTATTACCTGTCAAGATCAGGACCCTAACTTGTGCTAGGTAGGCCTTGTTGATAAAACCAGCATGGACTTGATGATCGCCCTGGGCTTTTCAAACGGCTTTTTTTGTAGGTGACTGTGAACCTTCCCAAGCAGTTCTGGTTGCCTCATACCCTCATAAACAACAGCAGTCCCTGCAGACCCTTCAGGACTCCACAGAAAGTACCCTAGACACTTGCAGAAGCTTGCCTTGCCCCACTTCCCATGGAGCACCCACTGGCTCCCAGAAGGAGGGTGGGAGGAGGGATCTGCATCTGCCCCTGAGGCCACAGCGTTTTCTCTCTGCTCTGGCCTTCGGCTCAACCTGATCAACTAGGTTTTTGCAGAGTCTAGCATGTCTGGAGACCAGGTATTTTGTATCCAGAGCCAAGCTTTATACCACATGGATACCCACATGTATTTGCCATCTAGACTTAGTTCTTGTATCTTAGCTGTTGATACATATAAAAGCTACTTAAAGAATAAGTCACTACAAAAAACTGTCCTAATATGACTGAGAATCCTTTCCCACTCTGCCGGTAGCTGGGTCCATTTAAAGCTATGCATCAACATAAAACCTAATATTCCTCCTGATGCTCTGCGGGCCTTCCCATGAGGACATTCTCTCGTGTAAAATTTTAGCTTCAGGCAAAGTAACATGTTTTACTCTGCCCTGCCCTTTCTGTTGCTTAGCTGCCACAGAAAGGGACAACATAACAGAGCCCGAGAGCCTTTACAGAGGCAGTTATAACCCAAAACACATTGCCAAAACGCAGAGAGGCATGTGACCTTCCAGGCTTGCCTGTGAATGAAGCAGCTCACAGGAGTGACCTTGCACCCGTTCAGAAGATAAGGGAAGACAACTGATGTGAGAACACAATCCACACCGACTGCAAGTGTTCACCTTCCCATAGTGTCAGGAGATCTGGGGTCGGGGCACCTGGATCACAGCATCCGCTCAAGCCTTTCGCAGCAAGATATGCCTGGTGCTTTGAGTAAGTCCTGAGTCACCCTCAGTTTGAGGTGTCCAACCTCCGCACTTTAGTATCACCCAGTCCATACTTGGCCGAGAGAAGTACGCTTACAGTACAACAACAAAAATGTAGCTCCAGCCTTTTACAAAGCTGCAAGTACTGAAGCTGCTATAGCACAGAATTTACCTGCTCCTGTGCTTGTGTTAGACACATGGGGGAGAGAACCCTGACTTCCACTATCCCTAACAATTTGGTGGAACTTTCTATCACACCATCAAGGTTTTCATCCCAGATATTTATTTTTAGAGTACTTCAGGGATGTGTGTGTGTTATATAGCTCAAGTACCATTTTCAGTTTATTCACACATCATCTGAGAACACAAACCAGCCATCAGCTTTTCTGCAGTTTGTTCCTGTCTTAAGCTACTTCATTTTGGGAAGCTATTACTTCCCCCTCCCCCCTTGCCATTCCAGTGTGTTTAAAACCAACTTTAAAAGACTTTGCTCCTTAAAGAAAAAAAAGACATGGACACCTTCACATCTGGGTGTGGATTGCAGGAAGATCGGGAGGGAGGTCTGCAGTGTGCCCGCTGGAGGGTCAGCAGGTTTTGTTTGCAGTGCTGCAAGCTGCTGCTCCTTCACAGGCACTGTTTACACACCTCCACCAATTGGACCGCTCTCTCCTGTGACAGCAGTTTCGTTCAGAACTGGACTTTATCTGCCTGAGGGTTTATTTGCTGAACTAGGCTGTGCTCCCCAGTGGGAGATATAAGCCTCCTGAGCAGCCAAGGTAACACTTCACAGTGAGGATAGAAGGAAGACGGCTGCAAAGCACCCAGCACAAGTTCACAGTGAGAGAGGATCCCTCATCCAGGTAAGCAGGAGTCTTTTAACAAGCCAAGGCTACGCCAACCCTCTCCCACATCCCTTGGCTTATCTGTAATAGAGGGGACAAGAGGAAAGAGGTGTTTGGTTTTACCTCAGTCACAAGAGAGGTCCCTGGGGAGTCGTAGACCCAGCCATGCTGGCAGGGCCCGAGAGGGATGGTGCTCCGGTTGCCCCCAAGGCTGCCAAGAGGGTCGGTGCAGCTGACACCCGTTGAGTTCCAGTCCACCTCATATCTCCTGCAGCGGCTGCTGAAACTGGCCCCATGGCCATCCCACTCAGGCACTGTGTGGCTGAGCTGCTCCTCCAGGCTCCAGCCACAGCGCTGGCTCAGCTCTGCGACGCCGGGGCTGAAGCAGTGGTGCTCAGGGATGAACCCGAAGAAGACAACACCCACATAGACCGGGGTGAAGGCAGCGGAAAGCAAACACAGGACAAAGAAGGTTTGCTTCTGGAACTTGTCGAATTCTCCAACATGCTCTAAAATGTCATCGAGGGTTGGCATTTTAGCATCAAAACCACATCAAAAAGAAAACCAAAACTCATCTAGGTCCTCGCTGCAGCACTGATAAATTTAGTTGGCAGCAAAGCTGTTTAAGTAACAAAGACATTTGACCAAAAGTCAAGAGTAACTCCATAAATTATTAAACTACATGTTGCAAGCTTTATTTTTTAGGTTTTATTTGAAATCAGACCTCAATTCACCCAGGAGAACTTGCATTTAACCCCTAATCAGAGTGCATATATGTTCTTTTCCTCTAGAAAAGCCCCTAACAGCCACAGCACTTTAGGTTGGGATTTTTTTATTAGGCAAGCAGCTCCCCCACTAACAGGCATTTTAAGGAGCAAGCACAGATGGGAAACTCCAACATACCAGCAATACAAGTTTAGTGTAGCAACTGCTGTGCACCACATGCGAGCAAGGCTTATTAACCAGGCTCTATAAAGAACAGGTAAGTACACTGTGAAATGCAAGTGTTTGGTTTGAGCCATGTGACAGTAAAGGAAAACCTTTCCGCAAACTTCAGTATTATGTGGGTCTCAGCCCCTTACTCTCCACACTCCTCAGTTTCCAAGGAAAAGCTCTCCCTACCTATATCAGGGAACGCAGTTTCCCTTCAACCGTATTTTTGCACTGATGAAAAGCATTCAGTACAGAATTAGGCACTAGGAATAGCTTTTGAGGCACTCAAAATAAATCCAGTTATATCAGGCTCCAGTAGTGCTTAGTGCTGCCTATGGACAGACACCAGCTACTCCAACATCTTTTGCTGACAACAGCTGCTTCTATCAAAAGAAAAACATGAAGACAACATTTTAAAGACAGAATAAAAGCAAAAAAGGGTCTGGAAAGCAACATGAAAAGTTTAGGCAACAATGAAATAAATAAATAAATGAACCTTTTTAACACCTCCTTTCAATACACTCCAAAAAAGAAACCAACTTAGAAGGCCACTGTGGCCTGGGGACAGAAACAACCAATTCACCTCATCCAACTGCCCAATCAGCCACAGAGCACCAGTGGCCTAACCAGCCGTGAAACCTGCTTTGTAGAGTAGCAATCTGAGATCTTCCCCTGCATCATCATGCAGATGTGCCCCCTCCTCTCCATCAGGAATAGCTATAGCAAGGCAACAAGAACTCTGCTCCTGTTACACCACCACAGCACCACCCCAGACCAGACTTTGACCTCTGTGGCTGGAGGGGAGAGGGACAGGTACACACAAGTGCACAGCACCCACCACACTCACAGCCTGTCCCCACAGCCTCCCTCATCAGCAGGATGTGTATGATTAGCTGAGGCCAAGGAAACTGAAATCAAAGCCTGCTAGGGAAGCGGGTGACACTGAAAGCCACTAGGCTGCACCTTAAACACACCCCAAAGCCTCACATCACTTGTTTCCTAGTGGTTTTATTTAAACACCTGGTAAAATGGCATGCCTAAGTTCCAGATGAACTAAACCAGTTAAGATCCAGACTGGCCCTTTTTAACCCAATTTCCCTTGCCCGCAGTCCAGACAGGGGTTGCGTGGCACTGTGCCATGCAGGCTGGTGTCTTAAAGGATCACTTACCAGAGAGTCATGCTGTTGACTTGGCAGGGTTTCTGCTCCTAGCCCAGCCATTTGTACATAAGTCATCTGGTCCCCACTGTTCTCACTTCTCTATGGTTAAGCAAGGTATTCTACTGGAAAAATAGTCCAGTGAAGCAAGTCACACATCCAGCTCTGAACAAGACACAATCCAGCCAGCATATCTATAAATGCCTAGATAAAATGTGGACAATAGTTCAAAGACTAGGCAAGGTCACTCACTACTGCCAGCTGTGTATTAGAAAATACATCATTGATACAAGAAATATGTCATTGCTTGGATAAGGAGGCAGAGTACCTCCATTCTACCTAAGCCTTGTTAGACACAGTTTTAATTAAGAGACCTTGCGGTGCTATGCCTTAATACAAGTACAGCAGTTCATGGATCAAACTCTAAGATGCCAGCCTTGAAGACTTGGGCAAGGGAAGCAGCATTCTTGAACATCAAGAGAAATGTTGCAATGGTAACTGACAGGATTAAAAATATACTGTCAAGCCTCTCAGTTCCCCAAGTTAACCTAATGCTAGATATGAAAAATATACTTTTGGTTTAGGTGTGAAAAGATGCAGCTATAGCCAAAGTGATTTACAAGCTTCACCTGTAACAATACAAGAGGAAGAAAGCCCAAGTCTGATAGAAGAAAGACTACACCACTGGGACTTACCTATAAATTCTAATCTTTGTCACCAAACATCAGGTCTTGTTTTGAGTCATGCATTGAAGATCTTAGCAATCACAGCAAAAAAGGGTATCACCAGGCTGAGGAGCAGCATTACAAACTAGTGTAAGGAAGATTCCAGACCTGAGACTTGGGATTTGGAATACCCACTTCATCTCTTTTATTGAAATTGCTGAATACTTTATATTACACTATTTTGATTCAAAATGGATTTTTTTATAAAAAGAAACCATTGTTGAAACTGAGAAAGCCAACCAAAAGGAACAATGAAAAGTCTCAAAAAATTCTGACCAATGCATGTACTTGTATTATGTTTTGAAACCCTATCACTGCCCATAATTTAATTTAGGAAATACCTGGAGATCAAGACTGCTAGAAGAAAGGTGACTGGCATTCACTGCCAGGGACATTCCAAATTGATGACCATGGCAAGGGCCATAATACAGCGCTAGAACTTAAGATGATCAGAAAACACTGGCCTAGTTTTTTTTTTGTTCTAATTAATACCAGAGAGAGGTATTGTGCCCACTAGGGCTCAAGGGCTCCTCTAGCTGTTGGACTTTTCTCAGTGATGACAACTGGGCAGCGCAGATTGCGTTACAGGAATTCTGCCTCTATGTCCTCGCAAAGTGGTTCGCTGTGCAGTCAGCCTAGTCCAGCCATAATCTAGGAAAAAGAAATAATAAATCTTTGGGTGCTTATCAGCTGCTTAGGCAAATACTGATGAAGTCAGTCATGTGACCAGTACCAAAAAAATATCATGCAAACAACAGCAACCATTTCAGGCTAAAGCTATACAGAGTTGTACCTTTCAGTCAATACCTTTGAAACAATGATCTGTTTAAATTAGAATGGATATTCAAACTTACAGGATAAATTAGACCAGTTCCAAAATTTACATCAAATCATCCCAACACACAAGTTATATTTTGTCTCGTCTTACAATGGGTGAACCCACAGAATAATACCCTGCCGGCAGGAAGAACATGTTGCTATTAAGCAAACCTGAGTAGTGAGGATCAATAAATACAAGGAGTCAAAATGCTAGTAGTCAGATCACTTGAGACTCAGGAGCCAGGGACTTCACTCAGCCTTAATCCCTTCCTTTCAAAGGTTTCTCTTTTTAAAGCAAGCATTTAACACCTATGCTGAGGCTTAAAAAAAAAAACAAAGAAAAAAAATGTGTGTCCTGGCTAGAGAGAATCAATGTAACTCAGCCAACTGGGAGCCCAGTCATTGCCGAACAGATCATTGTAAACAACCAAGAAATCTCTCTCTTCTTCCCTTTTCAATGGTTTCTTGTTAAAGGCAAAATTCAGAAAAATCTTTCAGGCTGAAGTCCTCTTATTTGGTTGGAAATGTTGTCCCGTTATATATAATCTCTCTATACATATATATCTGATTAGGCACAAGGGGGTCATTAAATATTCAACAAGTCCTCATCACTATCATCATGAAATGATACTGTATTTGTAGAGTTCTGTGTCTGCTGCTGGCCTGGCTTGGCTTTTCCTTTCTTTTCCTTTCCCCCATTCAGCAAATAAGCCTTATCACTGCCAAGACTGGGCAGCTTCTTTTGTGGGTGCTTGTCTAGTCCTCTTCCTGTCTGAATCTTTACATCTGGAATGGTTAACACTTCATCCTCGCTGTCCAGGTCATCCACATGGAGAGAGGTAAAGGCTTCAGATGTAACAGACTTGGTAGTAATGTGACCATTCTCCTGCCCTCCTTTTGCTGTTCTTTGATTTGGCGCTGCAATTTCTTCCATGAGCCACTCAGTTTCATTCTCATTAGCAGCTTCTTCACTGTTTATCTGCAAGAAAACAAGACCCACAATGCAGAAGACTGTGTACTCTAGACTCTGCTACACACTGATCTCCCCAGTCATCAGATCTCACACCACACATAGTCTTAGGTTTAACTTAGTCATAATATAATACTGCAGTGGCATGCTTTTCACTATGTCTTTCTCTGGCTTGCGCTCTTCCTGTACATTTATGGGTTGTTTAGCTGTTCATGGACCTGCTCTTCATTTCCTCAACTCCAATCTGCCTTTCCTGTTTCACAATATAAATGTAGATATCTCAGCTATGTGGCTTTCCTGAAGCCACACAATATGGTTTCCATGCACTGAAGGAACTGTGAATGAAGGGGAATTAATAAAAGATGCACATTAAGAAAACTCTACAGGTAACAAAATCTTTGATTTTGCCACTGTATTACCTTTGTGTATTTGTAGGAAACACCAGATGTTCTTCTGCAGCAGTTTGTTATCTTGTTTATGACAACTTCCCTAAGGAAAGGAAAAGAATACTGCATTAAGAAGACTGTATCCTTCTTATTAGCCCTCCCTTTTCTTCACTGGATTTTCATCATCAATATAAAGCATTTCACGAAGAAAGCTGCAAGCTACTACACAGTAACACTTGACCCTGAACCATTCTAACAAAATCAAGGTCATGATGGTGTACATCTTCCTCCTTACCACAGCTTCAGGGTGACTTCTGAAACACCTCTAGCCTTTATGTTTAAGGTAAACAAACAAACTTGTCTGGAAAGCAGAGAATCAGCAGGACTTGCACTTAATCCTTGCTGCTAATGTATGGCTCCAGCTTGACACCATGAAAGGAAAGAGAGATCAAACACTAACATTACTGTCACATTGGTTTATCCTCCTTAATTAGCAGTTGTACACAGCACAGACTAGCCCTATTCAATTGTGTATTCCAGTCCTCTTTACATGGGCCTTCAGACAATAATTAATGGGGCATCAATAACAAAGAACGCAGCAACTTGACAGTTGAGGCAGCCAACTGAACACCAGAACTTAAATCTCTAAAGTTCACTACTTCTCTCTCACTTAGGAAACCACATCCTACCAATGAAACTTTGAAAGCCTCCCAATCATTTCTTACCTTCTCTCTTTTTTGTAGAACAGCAAGATTATTAAGCATGCAGTAAGAACCACCAGGAGGACACTCAGCACTGCCCCAACAGCCTGACTTCTCCGAGATAGGCCTTTATGTACTTGGGCCTCCTGATCCGTCTGGTGCTCATTGTTTCCAGGATCATTGGTTGATCTAACAATGTAAATTGGGAAGAAAAGGATGAGCAAGATCTATTGACCAGTCGCATCAAACTGGATTAGAAACAGCAAATTCAAAGAAATTGAATATGCCCCACCATCCTGCTGGTCCTACCTAACAGCTATAAAAACATTAATTTAGAGGATTTCATTTTAATTAAAATCACTGAAAAATAAAATGTATGTACTGCGCCTACATCCTGGTATGCTTTCTAACAGTGTATAAAACTGATTACAGTCAAGACTGAAGGGCACGATTAGGCACTCCAGAACTTACACAGTAGCAGATATCCACACAAAGCTGCTATTTTAGAACCTAACCTGCACCTGAGCAACCTGCAGAAGCTAGTGATTATTCACCTTCCAGCTGACTACACAGACCAAACCCCCTCAACATCTATTTGCCTGGGTGAATCAGAATAAACAGTTTCCCTGTGCTTTCAAATCAGTAGCCAGGAAGCGAACAGTCCTACAGCGAAGTAGTCACCCCATTCTTCGTGGTGAGGCTGCCTACAGGTCAAGACTGCTGGTAAGCACCTAGATACAGTCACTCTGCTTTTAATACTGTCACCCCATTTCTTCTTTCTGGAACTGTAGAATAAGCTGATAATTAATTCTAGAAATATCTCGTGGTCCCTCTAAGACCTGCAATGATTTTCACTCCAGCCTAAAGAAGTGGGAAGATGGCTTTTAAGTTTTCCAAGGAGTAAGGCAAGGAGGAAAAAAACCTTACCCCAAAACTGGTTACTCCTCTCAGCAACATGAAACATCATGTTCTGTCAGCTACAGTAGATTTTACTGAGTGAAAACAACAATATTAATTCCACTGTGCCTCTCCATTTCCTGTGCAAACAGGCAGCTTAGGTCCAGATCAACTTGGCAAGCTTTTATTTAGTGATCATGTGCCAAGGATAACATAGGTGAACACCAATTCCACTTGTCCATGCATCTACTACTATTTTAGCTTTTTTTTTCCCCCACAATAACTGTGATGAACATGTACAAAAAAGCCCTTAGCTGAGAAGTGCTGACAAGAACAGAACTGCTTTCAGAAAAAGGCTAACTACTCACATTAATGGACAAACAGCTGATGTGTACCAGGTAAATAAATACTGGCAATCTGCTGTCTCATGAAGAAATTCAGGGATGCCTTCCTTTACTTGCAAACTGCAGTGGAAGAAAATGGTTGAAGACACAGACTTTGATTCATCTTTACCACATCTGGAGTCTGATGAAAATATGACATCCAAGTCATCATCTACAATGAGAAGAAAATGTTATAGTTTACTGCTTCCTTGAGAACAGTCTACTAAAACCAGATCTTGGAAGTTATGTATTTGTTCTCCAGGAACAGCTTATACTTCACAGTATCTACAGATGAGCCTACACTTCTACGTAGCTGACCCTATCAGTTGTTATGGAACAGCAGACTAAGCTCTTTACAAGAAAAAAGCATCTAAATAAAGCAGATCATTGCTTATGCAGCACAAGCACAGAGGGAAACAGGAGACCAAGTTTTCTATCCTGCACTGTTTCTATCAAAGTTTTTCAACAAATGTCAAGCCCAAAACCTATTAAGGCCATAGTTGCAACTAAACTTACACAGTAAGAAAAAAAAGCAACCTCAATTCCGATAGACAGATTCTGAATACCTTTACAGAAATAGATTAGCACAGATACCATGCAACAAGAACCATTTCTGATGAAGCAATTCATATGAAGCATCAAGCAATTCTGGCTAATAAGCAAATACTTACCTTCAACATAATATCTAGCTTTTGTAGTAGAACCAATTCTCCGAAAGCGATGTTCATTAGTTTTAACCTGGCAGATATTTGCTCCAGAGCATTCTGGGATACTTGAGTTTCTTATACCAGAAAGCTGAATTTCATATACATATTTATCACCATTTGTCCGAATGTCACCAGAAGCCATGTACAACCTGAGGAAACAGAGAGCAGGTTTACCCTTAAGTCTAAAATAGATTTAGCTTATTCTCAAGACATAAGACTGGCAACAGTGGTAGCTACTAAACTGGCTGATTCTAGAGCAAGATGGAGTGACTGATTCAGCAACCAGAAAAGACACAGGACTGAGGCTTCCTGCCTGAACCTTAGAAATGAGGATTATATTTAGCATAAATACAATCTAATAAAGCAAATAAAAAAAAGGTGAATTTTCTAGTTGTACTGCCCTCACTGAGTACATCAACATGTAAACACCTGCAAAGAATTAAGATAAACCAGAGACAAAAGCACGATTCAGCAGCTCATACACAAACTAGCCTACTGACCATAAAACCTATATTATGTGCTCTGTAGCTATGGTAAATAGCATAGCTCAGCTGTCTTCTCTAGCAGGATAATTCGTTCTACCATAAGTGTTACCAAAGTACTCTTTACAAATGTATCCTTTCACTTGCTGGTCAGAGTGAGAATGCTCCGAGACTCCCAACTATTTGTTTTAGGCATCTGCTCAAAGGGTGGGCTTGCCGAAATATGACTTGCCTTTAATGTCATATTACACCAAGTTTATAATTTTGTCCTGACTTCGTCTCCCCTTTCATCCACGCCTCCTTGATTTTTGTATTTTCTCTATCCTTGCAATGCTATCGCCACATTTGCACAGCAGGTTTATTTGCAACACTTCTGCTCAATTACTCAAACCCTGCACACTAATGAGAGTGCTTAATAAGCAGGGTTTATTTTTCCCATGACATCAGTATGGGCAGATTTCCTTCCATAACACTGGCAATGGCATTAAATATGGTAGTTTATAACAGATTCTGGAACAGAATTATGCGCAATGTGTAGTACAGTCAGTGTAACTGCTGGTCTTCTCCTGCCTCTGAGTTCAGCCATGCTCAACCACTCCTCCAAGACCTGTGCTTCCTCACATCAAAGGCTTTTCAATCATGGGTTCCCACTTCATATGGATCATGTGAGCAGGAAAAATGGTGCTATATAAAAAGCCAAGGAGTACTCTAGGTGGAGGAAAAAAAACCCAAAACAAAAAACTCTAGCTCTCTGGCACTGAACTAATGTCTACACACTATGAAAGAGAGTAATTACCCACAATAAAGAGCTCTAACACCAAGGTGGGTACGTGCAGGCTTTAGAATCATTTTGAATACACCTGGACATGCTCACAGCTATAAGCCCAGCTGCAAGCAGCACTATTAATTAGGCCTTTAAATCAATCATTGGTACAAGGTGAACTCAGTGCTATTTCTACTTGACAGGTAAGTACTCTTAAGGCAACATAGAATATTCACACCAAGTTCTTTCCCTGCAGTACAGTTGTGGGTTTTGGTTTGTTGTTCTGGGGTTTGGTTGTTGGTTTGTTTTGTTGGGTTTTTTTGGGGTTTTTTTTGGGAGGTGAGAGGGAAAGGGAGCTATTTGAAATTTGTTTTTTTCACTTACTTGTCATAAATGTCCCCTAAAGAGAAGTTTCTCCCCGTTGCAGGATTAACAACTACTCCATTCACCACCTCCACCTCCTGCTGCTTCACAGCACAAGCCGCACGTGTGTCCCAAGTGATGTAGTAAGCACAGTTTTCTTCATCAAACCTATCAAATAACAGACACAACTGATGATTCCAGGAAATACTAACAAGTGCTTAGTATCTTGAGAAAGGGAAGACATACAGCTGCTAACTTATGTGTGGGAATGCCCTGTCTAAGTATCATGCCAAGAGTAAACTAAAATAGCCAAGTAGCACTCAAAACCCCTCCTTGAATAATTGCACTGAACTTTTCAGCAGTCCAAGACCTAAAAGACCCAGCTGCAGTTGAATATCCTACTTCAAAAGTTCCAGAAATCAAGCAGCATATCAGAGCGCTTTATCAAAATATTTTAGCCAACAAACACATCACAGTGCTCTTGGCATGTTTAATGTGCTGTACATTATTTAACTAGGACAAGGAGAGCATAAGCTAGTCAGATTTTGCTGACTAATTCTTTTACTGATACAGAGCATTTTGCTCAGTTTCCCAATTCTACAAACAATATGCAGTTAACCAAATGAGGACTAAGCATAAAGCTATCAAGCTTTCTTAGTATTTGTGATCATGCATATTTACCTCACTCTAGATAGCTTCTAATTAAATAATGTGTTGAGGCAACAATAAGCTATATTTTATTAGCTGAGTAACGTATCTACAGTAAGTGCTCTTTACAAACCAGATTCTGAGCAAAGCTAAGAATTGTTGTACTACAGCTGACATTGAAAACAACAGCATCCCATCCACTGTCAAATGTAATTTGGAAGTAGAATGCTTGAATTTTTGCCCATTTTAAGAAAATAAAAATTAAGAAATTTTAATATAAATACAGAATACAATTGTTTTTGGGAGTGAACAGGTGCAGAAACTCCAGAAGATTCATGTTTTGTAAGTACAGACTGAGGATTATTTTAGGGACTGTCCAACAGAACAGTCACTGTCCTGAGATAATTTACTAGAGAGGTACAAAGGAATAAACAACGAAGATCAGCTATATGTTAATTTGCTACTCACCTCTGCAGCATGGGCATGCCAACTGTTTTTGCACACTTCAGTTCTATAATTGTTGTTACTTTCTTGTTTTTCCTGCATTCCTGCCCACTGGAATAACTAACATACACCGTATCATCTGGAAGAGAAAAATGGTTTCCTGATGGTCAGATGAACAACTAACTTATTACAACTTTAATGACAGTGCTGTTTGTTTACTTTATTTTTTTTCATGGCTTAAAAGCCACTTTTAAGTTTGAGTAGTAGCATTTACTGGTTTGCTTGGTAAGAAGGTTTTTTGGTTGGTTGGTTTGTTTTGTTTTTAAGCTAAAGTTTCTCCAGTAAAGATCTTTCAAAACAAAGGCTTCACCATAATTTAGGAACCACTATAATTAGGTTGTAAGATTTAACTATCTCTAGCTCTCTATAGGAACAAAATTAACTTTACCTGTCACATCCAGCTTCTGTGTATGAACAAGTCCAAGAACTTGAACATCTCCGTTGTTGCTTTTCCTGCAAATACTGGCTCTTTCAGGGCAGCCTGTGGGTCCCTCATGTACTCTCTGACAGAGGTTCACATAGTACCTATAGAGAGCATGGTAGATAAGCATTCTTTAAAATTAATCTAAGATAAACTGAAAAAGTGAGATGCAAACTTTAGAATTCTTATGGGAAGATGCTAAGTCAAAAGAAACTAAATACTCAAATTAGCTGACAGAATAAAGCAGGTACTAAGGTTTAGCAGATTACTCCCATCATTTTCAAATAAAAGACTGTGCAATAAAAAAAGACAGAAATTATCACTTACCAGATTAGTTCACTAGTTAATTTTGACCTACATCAAAACTAGGAATTGGAACTGAGTCAAGAAACGCTCTAAATTTTTTCAGTTATGAAGGTTATAGTGCTATCCTAAATTCAGCACTTCTTCAGACTTATAACAGTTAAGTTTTAATAAAGCAGAGGAACCAGCAGCAAGGTGGTGAACGGAACAGTTTTGTTGCTCCACAGTTTATCATATGTTTAGAATTAGATGCTCTTATCCTTGCCAGTTTATTTCTATTGGCTAACTGGAGCAGGTACACTGGAGAGGTTGACAGATTCCTGTCATTCCATATTTTCTTTTCAGTTGATACTTACAGGACTGGGGTTCAGAGGGGGAAACCTCACATAAAAGTTTACAACACATTACACATTTGAGTCAAAGACAGCAACTAAGTCATTCAGATTTTTGTTCAACATGATTAAGAATAAAAAAAAAAGCTTTCAAACTACAAAATGACTGTGTTAAGATAGCAGTTTGAATAAAAAGCCTTTAAAAAACTTACAGTTTAGATTTATTCATCCTTGGAAAATGGTTACCAAAGAGGGAATGGGTGAGGATTAAAACTCTAATAATTCAACCTCTCCAGATAAATTTTTGTCTGTATTCAGTGTTATTTTTGTCTGCATTCAGTGTTGAGCACTGACAGTTTTAAGATACTGTTAGCAAACTTAAACAGACACCAAACAGAAGTATTATGCCACAATACAATTTCAACTGCACTGATTAGCAAGCTGCTCATTACTCACGAGTTCCCATTGTGGAAAAAGATCCATGATCCCGTCAGGGAGGAGAGCATTCTCAAGTCGTAAGTTCTATGTTTTTGGACAAACTTGCATTCCATCTTCTTGGGAGGACAAACAGCCTGAGTCCTCCATTCAAATGTGACAGCACAGCCAAGTGTCTCACTCAGGATGCGTGGTCTCCCAACACCAGCATTTTCATCACATGTGAAGATAATAGTAGATTCCCTTCTTGCAGTTCCTGCAAAAGGGGGAAGGGTTGGGGGAAAAAGGATTAACAAATGCTTTGCAAGGGATTTTCAGGCATGAATTGATTTTAGTGCAGCAATTTTACAGTAGCGACAGAAGTTTTAAACAGGTACTGTTTCAGACAGTGAAGAGGCACAAGTGCTTTACCTAGAAATTTAATTCCCTAGGTTAGCATTTACACTTTTTAGAAGGTAGTGTTCCTTCCAAAATGACTGATCTCTGTTAAAGGAGAGTCCTCACTTATGAATTTAGCACTCATTATCTAAAGGCATGAACTTCTCAAAAGTATTTTGCTCACTGACTTGAGTAAAGTCAGGTTTATCCCATACGTTCCTTGTTTGGTCCCCCTCTCACCCCTTTATTTCCATGGTGTTGAAGTAGAGGTCTTTTGTCCACCCTGACAACAGCTAACCCCCCTGTGTTAGCTCAGATCCTTGCACATGAAGTATAAGAAGTTCTTACCATTACCACAAAACCCCCACTTTCCATCTCTCTGGTAGTTCTCAGTTGTAGCACACCATGGCCTATTCTTTTCTTCTGTAATACACTTCTCATAGGTCTTCCCTTTGTACTTGAAGGGGAACACACAAAGCTCTCCCTTTTCAGTCACTGCAAAGAAAGGTATATCCTCTTAACATGCAATAGAACAGCAGGCATATCGATATTCAGGACTATATCCAGAGCCTGTACTTCTATACTAAAGAAAAGCCATAGACAGACAAAAGAAATACTGAAACACTGAATCTAAACCCAATTAGAAAATTAGAATATCACGTAAAATAACCTATGATAATCCTTACAGAAAAGCTGCACTCTCTCTTCTAGTTGAGACATTATGTTAAATCATGCATACCACACTAAGCTATAATAAACCTACATTTTTCTATTTATACATGCAAAATCCATGTAGATTCTCACCTATCACAACAAACCTTCATATTTTAAGGGTAAAAAATTTTTTCATATAAAGAATAGGCCTGCTTCAATCTCACCTGGAGGGCACCGATCACCCCCAGTATACCGCAAGACGACTGTTTCATCCTGGTGGCTATAGTCCATTTTCATTTCCTTCACATTTCCAAAGGATGATGTACCACTTTCAGACATCAGACACACTGCCCCATCTTCGCATTTTCCCTGGGGCAAGTCTGCTGCCTTACTGCACACACCAACGTGGTAACTGTTGGATCCAGAAAATACCTGTGTGGACATCCAGAAGCATCACAAACAAGGCTGCCTTAGAGCCTACAGTCAATATTTACAAAGAAACAGCCAAATGCTTTATAAACCAAGTCTCATGCAACACTTACATAATGCAGAACAAAAAGACGACAGCTAATTTTGCAAGCCTGGACTTTCTTAGTATAGCAAAACTGCAGATAAAACGCACCCTCAGACCAAGGATATAGTCTGTTCAGCACACTTGTTTTCATACTCAGGATTCTGCCACAGGTGAAGATTTCTCCTTCCTTTTCTCCACAAGTATAACCATGATTTTCCCTCTCAAGAACATTAAAACCCTAATGTTATTCCTCAAATATTATTCCCTCTGTCAGAGGCCAAACAAATATCAGCACTGACTACAGCTGTAGCACACGCTTCAGTCTTCTCTTGCACTCCAGGATGCTTAATAAAAAAATTTGCTCAGATTTAAAACACTGAGAGCAATGGTCAATTAAGGGGGGGAGAATGGGGGGAGGGAAGAGAAGGTGAAGTGAAATCACATCACCAGAAGGGATTACCTCAAACGAGCTCCCAGAAAGGCTGGTTAGGTTAAAAGTATAGTGTAGCTGTTCATCAGTCACAGAGCAGCCTAAAGTTTTCACTTTATCAGGACACACAACTGGAGTTTCCCACTCAAACACAAAACTGCAGTCAAGTTTCCTCATCATCTTTGGCTTGCCCTGTTATCAAAGAACATAAACAAGATACATTAGGTTTAAATTTTGGAGAGTTTGTTGGGTTTTTTTGCATACCCCTGCCCTGCAACAGTTAGCCTCAGTTATTACCAAGGCTAGACTTCACTGACTGTAGGACAAACGCCATGTCTTTGTACTACAACCTGTACCAAGAAAGCTACAAGTGAAGTACATTCTACCTACCTCCAGAAAACAATCAAAGCAGTAACTGAAGTACACAAGCTTGCCGATTAATTAGCATCAAAATTTTGATTGTTCAACTTAGTTGCAAGCAGCAACAAAGTGCAGGAGCACTGTGTTTCTCCACAGCAGAGAACATTAAGCAAGTTCACTGAGCTGAGGTTTAGAAAGTAATGCCATTTCCTTTGTCACATTCTAAATAAAAATGGGTACAGACATTTGTGTAATAATCAGAGCAGCCTTCGGTTTTAGCTCATGCCCCATGTTGATGGAAAGTGATTCCACTGAGTATCTTCAATAAGCTCTAGTTTGTCAATCACCATATGTAACTGCTTCTCTACAGTCTGTTACAGCATTTAGAAAATTCAAGAAGTCTTAAGAGTCACACCACTACTCAACCTCAATTTAGTATTCAAGTGTCAACACCAAAAACCCCGTTAAGTATCTAAATGCAACCTTTTATAGATGCATATGATTATGTAAAGGGTTATAACACAAGGAAAATATTTCATAGTAATAGCTTTACAAACAGTCACACTGGGTCTTGTGTTAGCTTGTGGTATAAGTACAAGCTTTTGGACCCAGACAAGGTGCAACACAGCATTAGTTTAATGCCAGCAATAAGTTATTGCTACATTACTTCAGTGGAATCTGATCCTTGAAACCATCGGAATCTGATCCTTGAAACCATCAGAATCTGCTACTGTCAAGCCTAGAATTCATGCCCTCTATGAAATTTTGCCTGGCTAACAAGACAAATACTAAGTGTTTTAAGTATGAAGAATACATATACTAACTATAGTTCTTGTTGAAACAAGCCTATGCTTACATTCTAGAAATAAATCCTTGACTTAAGCAAAGCTAACACTGGTTACTAGCCAATTCCCACTGCATTCCAATATCAAAATTATTTTAATAGATGTCTTACCAGACTAGTTCCTTGGCTACAGTGAAATACAATAAGAGAAGTATAGTTCAATTTGTTGTTTATCTGACAAGGAGTAGTGCTGTTGTAAGTGATGTAAACTTCATTTACTGCCTCATTTAACTTGGGAGGTTCAATAACACGACCAATATCCTACACAAGCAAAAATATGGATTAGGAGACATACAGGACACACAGATTTCAGATCAGCTCAGAGATTCAGGTCAATTCAGATTCATATGTTTGGTTTACATGGGAGCACAACTATTGCATTTTTGAAAACTGCATTGTACACTCAAAGAACAGTTGTTATATTTCAATCCTAATAAAACACAAGTTGAGCAGCTCAAAATACTCTTTGATTAAGCTTGACAAAAGCCAAGAAGGTTCTGCATCTTACAGGTAAATTCTTCTTTAAATCACTGTGCTGAAATACCACCACATAACTTAAAAATAGCATAGTATTAACAACAGAGTAAGGTCCCTAGATCAATGTAGAAGTTCCTGGAAAACAATCCCAACTTTTTATACACACCTTCTACAGCTCACAAACAGGATCTCGAAAGGTAAGAGCCTCCATCTCTCAAGGAGATGCTAACACAGGCAAGTTAACCAATATTCTGTGACAGGCTTGCTATTCATGCAGGTATCAAGTGTTCACATGTAAGTACTAAATACATTTTGGAGCACGCTAGGGCACATCCTGCTTCATGTCGCAACAGGCTATTTTACAGGATTAAGCATGCAATTTCTGTGCCAAAAACCAACAGATTAAGATGCGCTCTGCTTCCCAGTCTCTGTATATGGCACACAGCACTAAATAAAAATCTCTAGCAATTTTTCATATTTGTCACTGTACGGAATCTTCTGACACCCAAATATCACTGCTTTTCAGGACAGGAAAATACTTCTTAGGGAAAAGTGATGAAAGGGAATTTTGCAGGATAGATTTTAATTGTATTCTATTTCTTTAACCTGTTACCCGGCTTCTGGTTCAAATCAGGTCTCCAGACGGGGAATCACAGAATCATAGAATAGTTTGGGTTGGAAAGTATACTGTTTTAAACCAGCAGGAAAATGCACCTTTCAGTGATTCCAGACATCATACTTACTATTGGTGATTCATTAACAGGAACCATGCAAACAGCTGCTCCAGGTGGACAATTGACATCTTTGATAGGATTGAGAGGCTCACAAATGTTGATGTAGAAGTCTGGAGAAGCATCAGTTGTATCATCTTCATCCACAAATGCCTCATAATACCCAGTGCGATGGATCAGAGGAGACAGGTCAATAACAGAACTACCGTTCAATACTGAGCACTTCACCTACAAGAAAGTATATTTTTTTTCCCTTATTATTTTATTACTTGCTTTGATTTATTGACAAACATCCTGTGCTTCATAGGGCCATAAGTTTGGCTGCATTTAAAAGTTTGAAATTATGCCTGCAAGTTTACAAGCAAACTAGGGTAACAACAAACTGGAGAATAATATCTTGATACCTCATTTGCCACCACT
>JBCJKH010033267.1:0-14070 GCA_039877255.1 Loriculus beryllinus
TGGCTTTTTTTTTAAGAAAGCTTAAAATACTTAGTCCTTAGCTTTCCAGAGTGAATGGGTTTGTGCTTCATGCTGACTGCTTCAAAAAACCTTGGCCTAATATTTTTACTCTCCCATTAATTGATTGTGTTAATAAAAGAAGGAAGGATGCCTCTGTTTTTAAGCTGACAGGAAAGTCATAGAGCTCATCTAACTCATAAAAGCACTGTCAACTTTGAAAAACTGTTCAGAAGATACTTTCTACATTACATAAAAGTGATATAAAAGGTTTGCTTTGAAAAACAAGCCATAAGAGCTAGCACCATTTCAGTTTGACAACAGACTGTTCTGAAGGGAGATAAAATAGTATCTGGAGAACAGAAATACAAAGCAGCTGATCAATGTTCCTTTATTTATATCCTCTATTATGATGAGTCTTTTCCTCTTGGAGAACAGTTCTTCGGGATAACCATGTTGTTGGAAACTGGCAGCTCTGAGCAGCAGTAGGTGGGTATAATACCTTAGTAACGCAACTTGAATTTCCTGCAGGCTTGATTCTGCGTGAGATTGGGATCACTGCTCTCAATGTCCTGGCTTGCTGCCCTCCCATGAGAATGAAACCAACTTCATGAACTTCAGCAGACTTTGTTCAGTAAACACTTATCACGGAGAACAGGCCTAGTTTGGCAGCAAAGAGGAAAATATGCCCTTTAGAGGCAATCAATTATTGCATATTCCTAAAACACCTTATTGTTCCTGAATGCTGGCGCAAGGGCTGAGTGGCCATTTCATCTGACCCTGAACGGGAGACTCCACAGAGCAGACTCTAATCTCAGAAGCACTGGTGTAAATCTGAGATTATTCCATGGAGTTATTTTGGGTTTTCAGACAAGAAACAAGACTGCAAGTGTTTTTTAGAGGAAGCTTAGTTAACTCTGCCCAAGCAACTCCGCCTTGTTAGATAACATCCTATGCCACACTCTTACCATAATGTTCCCACAACCACATCCACCTTCCAGGAATGGTCTAACACCAGATCAATGATCTTGTTTGCTGCCACAAAACTCAAAGTGCTGAAAGCCAAGTTGTAACCAGACAACCCCCAATACAAGAGACATTTGCTCAGGCCTTATGGAATCAGGAACTGCCCAAAGAGCCACATCCTTCCATTTGTTCACAGAGAAAGCACCATAATTCCCCCTGGAGCTCCAGAGCTGAGTGTTCAGCACTGTTCCTGTCACCTTCAATTGGTGGCACCATCTCTCCTCAGTACTACCAGACTTTGCCAGTCGGAAGTAACCCTGGGACAATTGCAGAGATGAGGATAAATGGATGGAAGCCAGCATCACGCTGATCTCCTTCTAAGCCTGACTCTTCACCACCCAACACTTTGCACCGGCGCAAAGAAAGTGTAATGCACTTCTGGACTGGGAAGACGCATGCAGCACCCACTTCACAGGGGTGACAGTGGCCATGGAAGGCAATAGTAAAGCAAGCTTTTGGGTCACAGATGGCCACAGAAATCTCCAGTTTCTTATCTCACATTGCATGCTACACTGTGCTATTTGCTCTTAAATCGGTTTTGTATCAGGTCATGGGGTTACAAGGGAGTGACAAAATCACTACTTCTCTCAGCAGAGCCAATGCATGGCACATATTTTCGCTGCAGCCTCTTCAACTACACAGAACCATGAACAAGCCAGAGCTGCTCAGTGTGCTCCAAACCAGCATTTGTATCTGTTCCAGGGGGTCAAGAAGCATTTGTGAGGCCACCATCCAACACTGAAAACACAGGAGGTGAAGCAATAAAGATGCAGAGCTGTTAAGGTGGGACCTGTAAATCTCAGGCTCAGAGTCTGAAAGACAAGAGTATTAGCTCAGAATCCATTAGACACAGTTTAAAAGGACCAGGGTCTTGCAGCAGAAGACCCACAGAGAGGCACAAAATATGCAAACCCTACAACAAAGATCTAATGTTCTTCCTACAATCCTTTAGTATTTTAAATCACCCAAGATGCTACCTATGGCTGTAGCCATGAGAAGCCACTCAGAACCAGACAGGCTTCTTGCTGTTGGCATTGTCTTAAATGCTTTAGCAAACAGGAACAAGCTCCTTAGGCTTTTGTTGACCACAGCCCACACTGCTGGCTTGGTATCAGTGCCACTTCAGCAAGCAAAATCCTGCTACAGAATAAGAATTGAAAAAGCTGCAAGTGAGAACCAGAAAGAGACCTGGGATGCATTTTGCTGCTAGAAGAGCCGCAGAGAAATTGATTTTTAATAGAACAGTCAGACCTACTGTTATGTGTACATACACATAGCACTATTTATAATAAGAGACAAACAAGGAGGGCTCAGATTATAGAAGAAAAGCAGGAATAAGTGTTGTCTTCTCTTCCTAAACGCTCTTGTTTTCACACTAACATCTTCCCTCTGTCTGGGATCTGACCTCAGCAGCTCATTCGGGCATATTCCTCTTCTTGCCCTTGATGTTCCCATATAAGGTGATCTCTCTTTGCCCATGGAGCATGATTTGGATTTGCTCAGGTTTCGTTCCACTCTGATTTGCTGCCTCTATGGCCAAGCTCTCTCAGTTTTGCAAGGCAGTCATCCACACAGCAGTAGCTATAAAGGGAGGAGAAAGTCAGGAGGGAGCAATGATGCCAGGCCTACAGATCTAAAGAGCTCCAGATAGTTTATTTGCAGGCTCCATTCCCTTCCTTCCACATGTCGCCTCTGCACGATCCCTTTTCAATTACCAGCTTCCATCAGCCTTTTGTAAGCAATAGGAAACATAAGCCCTATCCAGAGAAGTGGATGGAACTCTAGGGCTGAACTGTGATAATAAGTCTCATGTTATGTTATCAGGAAACTGCTTGAAATTGTTTATCACTCTCCATGCAAACTAACTTGGGAATTTGGAAAAATACACAACAAATATATATGAACACTCTGACTCTGCAAGACTTGATCCAGCTATTGCATTGCCCCAACTAAGATAACTTAAGACCAGTGAAGCATCAAACAAATATCTCCTACTTCCTGTAATATTTACCCAGGGCTGCACTGAAACTATCATCTCTTTCATGCCTGTGAAGATTCTGTTATGATACAGGGGTCAAGACGTGGAGCTAAGCCTTCATTTTCTTTTTAGACAGTATGAAAATTCAGACACCACTAGAGACTGTAAGTATCAAGCAGTAGCAGGCAGGCAGCCTAGGGTAGCAGTGTGGCTGCTCTGAATAGCACAAAACTGTTAAAGGATCATGAAAACACACAACTTTAACGACAACACAGGATCCCTGATACCTTCCCCAAGTTGGGAAGTCCCATAGAACTCGCCTCCAACATATGCATTTGCTCCTGCCTTCGATCACTTGAGCTTTCAAACAAGTCAGCAAGCCAGAGCTCAGGCAGTCTAGTTCTAATGATGTTTGGTCACAGAGGTCAGGACAATCAGACTTCATGGGTTTCCACCATGACAAAGTTAAACAATTTCACCATCATTTTTCCTTCTTATCTTGGTGTTTTCTAAAGTTTTCAGACATCCTTTCTCTTCTTTATCTGTTGCCTCTTTAATGCTATAGAGACATGAGAAGAGGGGAACGGTCCTTTGCTTCTTAGGTGTGGGGACTGAAATAGTCTCACGTAAAAGGAGACTTTTTGAGCAGCACCCTCCAACTGTACCCAGCACAGAGCCCTCTTCATCCTCAGCACTACAGGCACAACTGTTCTCTACTCTGCACCAAAGTTGGAAGAAAGGATGTATACAAGTATCTACAGAAACAGCGTTTCTCTAGCCTGAAGTGGTCCCTACTACCTATTAAAGCAGACCTGTCCCAGAGCACCCACAAGAAACACCATTTTCATTTCTCCCTGTGTGTATTCCACATGCTCAAAATACTCATCAAAAGAAAAGTGTAACTGATACCTGGAAAACATGTCAAAGGAAAGCAGATCTCTTCTGGGAGCTTGTAGGTAAATACAATTCCTAAAGGTCAGTATACAGCCTGAAAGCACAAAGGAAACATGATCTGGTTTTAAAGTTCAAATGCAGGAGTCAGGAGATCTGGATTATGTTCCTGGCTCTGCTGCAGCTCTCATACACAATCACAAGCAACCCATCCATCCCCTTTGTAACTTAGTTTAGCCACTTAAAAGCTAGGACACCAGTGCAGTGTCACTTCTCAGGCTTCCCATTAAAACCAGTAAATCACTATTTTATGAAGCATTTTCTGTTCCTCAGAAAGAAAAAAAAAAAAAGGAGCTAACCTAAGACAGACGCAGTGCTTAGAATTGCAAAGTATTACATTTATGATTGCTATTTACTGAGTCAAATTCTGCAGTGATTTACAACCTGTGCATTTCAATTGGCACCAATTTAATATGACTCACTGCATATTTTAATCCATCATCTGTGGAATCACATGGGATTCTGGGACTATCCAAGAAGCTAATTGCAATAGCAAAGGCTCCAAAATCCACCTATTTAAGGTTTAAGCATGGAGTTGAAACAGAAAAGCTTGCAAATCGAGAGATAACCATTTCATAAACAACATTCACTTTGATATATAGCCTATTTTCGATTGTTTGCTGTGTTGGAAGCTCCTGTCCCTGCCCCACATTTAGCATAGCTCACACTACATATTTATGGCTACTTTGAGGCACGCTGACAACTGATGTTCAACCCCAAGGACATAAATTTGCCATTTGCCCCTGATGAAGCTTGGGCACAGGACCGGCATCCTCTGAACATTTTCCCATCTCAAAGCAATGAAGTAACCATTCACCTGATGGATGTATCAGCCACATTTGACATCTCTTTATGCTGTCAAAGACTGCCAGAAGTCTTAATTGGGTAACTGCATCAATCTGTTTGTACATCTCCTACACATGCGACAACAGCCTCCCTCTGAAGAAACCGCAGAGCTAAGTATATACTGTAGAGGGTGAATCTCAAACCTATTTCTGCTGTTCCTTGCATCAAGAGCACTTGTGCTGTGAAGCCCAAGAGCCTTGGCCCATGGAGCACACACCCCAGCATCACCCACAGCCACGCTTCCCACACACCATGGACAGGACTCATGTTAGGAATGGTGCTGCGCCCCACAGCACAGGCAGGGCCACTTTAGTGTGGAAACGAGGAGAAAATCCCAATTCCTGCCTAATTCAGGGCGGGAAAAGTGTGTGTTGAGGCGGGGGCCGAGCTTCCCAGAGCCACACCGGGCTGGCAAAGCGGCGCAGCCGGGAGGCCTCACAGTGCAGCCTGCCTCCGCCTTACCTCCCCTCGGGCTGCGAGGAACAGCGGCACAAGCGAGAAGGCGAGGACCCGCCCTCCATCACCGATGTCCGGCCCGGCCATGCCCATCCCGTCGGGGCGGCCGCGCCTCTCCACAGCCCGGCACCGCCTCACCGCGCCCCGCCGTTCTGCGCATGCGCTGACACCCCCTCACTCTTCCCCCCGCCTTCCATTTTCCCGCCGCTCTGGCGCGTTGGTAGCGGTACGCCGGAAGTGACGCCAGTGCCCCGGCCTGGCAACCGTTACCAAGGTAACCGGAGGCCGAGGCCGCTCCGGCGCCTCAGGGCGCTGCCGCCGGACCTGGGCCCCGTTGATCCCCCACGGTCGCGGTGAGGGGCCTGGACCGTCCTTCGAAGGCTGTATGGGGAGTGAGGGAGCGGCCGGGCCGTGCTCCGCCGAGCCTGGTGCCAGCTCACCATCTGCGGGCCTCGCTGAGGTGGTGCCTTCACCCGCCCTCCCGGCAGCGCCTCGCTGAGGCCTCCTCAGAGCTCTTCTGCAGAGGTTTTTGTTCCAGGACACGATAATGAGTGACCAAATCCAGTTCATTGTTGAGAAGCTCAATCAGGAGCCCTTCAGGAAGAACTACAATTTAATCACGTTTGACTCCTTAGGGTCAACGCAGCTGTTGCAGCTGCTCAGTGATGTTCTGGGAGAGATTGACCCAAAGGTAAGGAAGGCAGTCAGAGGTGCTCAGGCCTGTATAGTTGTGGACATCTCAAATGGGGTTGACACAGAAATCTGCTTTCATTTAAGTCTGGCTCTGCATAATCTTGTGGCATGTTCGATTTACCAATGTAGCTTGTATGGAGCTTCCTGGAAATAAATGTGCCTGGCAAGAATCCTTCCTTTCTATATATCTAAGTGGTTTTTGGCAAACCAGCAATGTTTCTTGAGCGAGGGATATTGGATGCCTGTCCTCTGGAGACTGATGACTGTGTATTTTTCCTTGAAAATCAGGATACAGCTCTTAACTGGGTTCATACTGCCAACCACTGTGATCTTAAGTCAAATGTCAGGCTGTGTCTTGCACAACTGGCCAAGAACGGAACCATCAATTAGCTGTTGCAATAGATATTGAATCACACTCCTCTGAGGCTACCAAAACTGGAGCACAGATACCTGTGCCTTGGTGTGCTTGGATATCTGGCTTCTTTGGTGGCGGTGATTGTTTGTCTGCATAGATGAGGTCCCATGAGCAGGCAGAATGTATTCCTAGAGTAAATTCACCTGAACAAATCCATTAGAAGAGAATTGAAGTTCAGTGCTAAAAAGGATGTTCTGTAATGGAGCATCTCACTTCATTGACATATGATGAATGGATAAATTCTTTTAGTGTTGCTACTTAATTAGCATGACTTGGACAAATGGTGGGTAATTAATTTTCTTTTGAAACCATCCAGCATGCTGTTGATATTAGAGAGGAGCTGCCGGAACAAACAGCTAAAAGGATGTTGAATCTTCTCGGTATCCTTAAATACAAACCTCCAGGAAGCGTATCGGACTTGTAAGTATCTATCTGCCTGCAAACCATAGTAAAACATCCTTTACAGTTTATACGGACTTTGAATTCAATAGTTGGGTGTATTTTTGACCTCGACTGCCCCAGTGGGTACATGTAATGCCTTGAGGACAGCCGGTCCGTTGTCCCTATAGGGTGAGCTATAGGGGATGCCAGCCAAGACTGCCTCTCGGGCCATGCTGCAGCGGCTGCTATTGCGGAGCAAGCCAGGAGAGGGTGCCCCATGACTGACAGGGGCACTCCCTACCCCATCCATCCCCTTCGGACCAGCCGCCCGAGGCTGGATTGCACCCTCCTACGCCTGGTTGTAACCCAGAAAACCCACACTCTTCCCCTTTATTCCTGAAGAATATCGCAGAAAAGGTAGAGTCATGGTGGCCGGCTTTAACCTTCTGATGTGTTACGGGAGTTTTATCTGTCTCAGGATAGCAAATTGGCATCATGAAGGTTTTGGGTTTTAGCAGCATTAAAGTTACAGCATAAAGTGGAGGAGGAACATCAAAATACTGCAAATTGTTTGTTCCAAGCCAGTGCTCTTTACTTTGAGGTATTTTCTTTTTGTTGTTTTCCTATAGGAGTGCATTTCGCCAAGGGTTAGTGACTGGAAGCAAACCTGTAATTCATCCTCTCCTACACTGGCTTCTTCAGAGGACCAATGAACTCAAGAAGAGAGCTTACCTGGCACGTTTCTTGGTAAAACTGGAAGTGCCAGCGGAGTTTCTGCATGATGATACTGTGGCTGACATCAACAAACAGGTACCATTTTTCACGAATGCCAACATCTTGTGTTGATTAATTCAAGTGCCAACAGGAGGAGTTACCGCTGAGATACGTGTTCAAATGAGGTATATTAAAAGCATGTTGGAATCAAGGATGAGCAGAGATCTGTGATGAGAATTCTATGTCTTGACCATCTTTCTTCCAATAACCCTGAAATTGTATATTAATAGGTAGCATCAAATTGAAAAGTTTTAAGCCATTAAGTACTTGGTGCTAAATAATGTTCACAGCCATGCTGGCCAACGTAGATTTTTATTTCTTTATTTTAAACACTTTCACCCCCCCATGGACTATGAAATGAGTGTTTTTAACTTCATAAATTACCACTTTAAACTAGTGCAGAAAATGTCACGACCAAAAGCCAATGTCTCCTAATTGTCAATTTTCTTTAAAGCTTAATGTTTGTATTAGCCTTATCCCACTTCTACTTCAACCTTTTTTTTTTTTTTTGTGAATAAGTAAAATAATTGCTTCTTCCTGGCTTGACATTCCTGCTCATTATGTTCCCACTTCTTTTGTGAGCATTAAATGTTGATTTTTAGGTAGTCAGACTGGGTGGGTTTGAAATGTAAAGCTTAAAAGTGAACCAAAGTTATGGGTTTAGATCTGTATTATCTGAGGTACCTATTTACTTAATTTTTATCCAGTTTTCTCTGCCTTTTGCTATGTAAAGTGCAAAATCACAGCGGTTTTGAATGTTTGTAGCAGGTAACTTGATTTATTATCTGTGTACCAGCAAAGCTGTGTAGTTTAACTGAAGCTTGACTAAGTCCTTTATTTTTTTTTTTTGTTGCCACTAACAATACTGGATGTATAATTTGGAGTAACTAAGCAGAAGTAGCAAAGAGACAAAGGAATGCAGATTGTGTGGGGGTCTTTTTCAGTATGTCACAGTCTTAGTATGTATAAATATCTAACCCCATTATTTCCATTACCTCAGATGTGTTCCATTTTGGGATTAGAGTAATATAACCGTCTTATTAACTAATGCCCTGCTGATTAATTCAAAACAGAAGCTGGATAATATAATGCCTTGATACAAGTTAATATTACAATGCAAATATTTAGATACTTTTGAGTAAAAGAATTTAGCCTAAATAATTTAGGTACAGGCTTCCCATAGTGTCTTTTAAGAGAAACATTTCAAATATAAGAGCTTGGAAATCTTTGAACATGGTCAAGTTTTATGGGTGTATAGAATCATAGAATGGTTGGAGCTGGAAGGAACCTTACAGATCATTTTGTAGATCATTTAAACAAGAAACTCGGGATACTGGCCACCTTCCCAGTTCTTTTGTGATTTAAACATTGGATTGGCTGCGGTACTTAATTTAATAGTAGGCAATTTCAGGCATAAATCTAGTCTTCAGTGAGCTGCCCCCAGGTGCCAGGTATCTTTCTTTCCACTATAGGAACTTGGGTGTTCTTTGGTCATTTGATTGTGTTGTGCCCTTTGGGTGCACATGGGGTAGCTGCAGCTTTTATTTGGTAAAGATGAGAAACCTGCCCTTCGTTATGCTCTTGCAAAATGTGCTCTGCCCTTGTTTGAATCTTGCCATTGGGCTTGAAATTTTGTGTCCCAATAAGGAAAAGACTCACTAAAATCCGCCTGTGTAAGAGATAGAGAATCCATGTGAAGGGAAGCTGCTGGACATCAGCAATCAGGAACAGAGCTGCTCAGAGAGTACCTGCGATTCATTATTTGTTAAAGTATTTCTGTAACACCTAAGTGATACCATGCAGGCCAGTCAAATTTTTACTCTTACTTTTCTGTAACTTGTTCTTCATTGTCCAGTGTGTCTATACCTTATCATATCTTTGTTTGCCAGTTAATCAATTATTTTATCTTCTTCTCAGTAGCCATTTTATTGTTGGGTTTTTTTCATTCATTCATTCATTCATTCCAGCTTGTCAGTGTGTTGATATTAAAACAACCAGAAATGAGCAGAGCATTCTAGATGCTGGTTCCCTAGGGTTTTATAGAACAGAATTGCTGCTTCACTCCTCATAGCTGAGATGTCTTTGTTTAAGCTGGCCCTTGCCATTGCCATTTTGTTTTCAGCATTCATACCAATTTCTCTTTCCAGGAAGTAAGCAATGACTTGATCTTCTCTTTTTAGATTTTTCCATCTCACTGAATGGCTGTTTCTGTGGAGATTATCTTTCCTTGTGTCTCAGCTTGCATTTCTCCCAAGTTGAATCTAAATTTATTTCCTATCCATATTTCTAAACTCTTTCTGTCCCCTGTTATTTCTCTACCCACACAGACTTTCACACTGCCTCTCAGTTTAAGATTACTGGTGGGCACTGTACTGGTGTGGAAGTAGCACACTGTCTACTTCTTTCTAACTACCAAACTGCGTACGTAAATCTCTGTAATATACTGAGGGCATGATTATGCAATGTGTCAAAACTGTTTCTCACGTGTTAAGTCAGGTGTGCTCTTGGACTGCTTTGATGGATTGAAGCTCAGTGCTCTCTAAATTCAAGCCCCATTGCTTCGATCAAGTATATTGTGGGATCAAACTCTTCCTTTTTGGGCTGATAAATTTATGTATGTGATATGCACACAGTAAGAGAGAATACTTTGTTAATATAGCATCATCCCTTTCAGATAACATCTTATCTTCCTGTTTTGAAAAGGCACTGTGTATTATAAGGTGAAAATACCAAAGAAATTGTGAAACTTCTGAGTGTACCTTTGAGTAGAAGATAATTCACTGTGTTTTTTTCAGTTTTGCTTTATAAGTTGACAAGCTTTTGTGATGGAAAAAATACCTTTAATTCTTGTTCTCAGCATACTTTTTAAATGTTTGCTGTCTTAGTAGTAAAGCAACATGTTGATCTGAAAATCCTTAGAGAGCTCATTCTGCATGGTTTTTATTTCATTTTATAGTATGAAGAACTGATGGAAGCATTTAAAAACCTACATAAGGAGTGTGATCAGCTCAAAACATCTGGTTTATCTACTGCAGAAATAAGAAGGGTAAAAAAATCTGACAAAATCACACAACTTTTTTTTGTTAGGGTTTTTTTTAATGTCAGTAGTTCTATTTCTGTTGGGTTTATGGACTCACTGCAGTGTGAGTTGTAGAGGTCAGAGCTGATGGGCACTGCAGCTGCCTTTTGAAACTGTTCTCTGTTGGCAAACAGCTTAGCAAATCCTCACTCATGCTTAGAGCTGAGCTTTCTGAAGCAGATTGGGAACTAAGGCTGCCAAGACTCTGTTCAGGAGGATTTTCAAATATTAGAACTCCCTTTCCTCTGAATGCAAGCTGCTACAAAGCTGTTTGCTTTACTGATGCAGGGTAATAATTTCAGAGGGAGCTGAATGAATTAAGAGCTTAAGTCAATAAAAATGATGATCCTCTGTGGCCCAGGTGTTAAGCAATGAGATTTGCCCTGTTTCAGCAAAATACTGAAGAATGTGTAAGGTTTTTCAGTAAGACATACAGACAAGTTAAGTAAATGTTGAGATAAGGTCTAAATTTGGAGAATTTATTTCCTTTTCTCTTATAACTATCAATCTATGGAGCCCTGCTGCTGTAAAATAGGAGAATAATAATTAAATATATCTTTTAGCACTATGAATTGTTTCTCCTAACACAATATTAATACAAAGAGTGTCAGCAAACATCACTCATCTGCAACGTTGCAAAATTTTGTGCCAATTGTTCTAACATTAATAACCTTATGTTAGACTGCATGAGGTGTTGAACTGGTACTGATTTTCGCAAGGTGGTTTCTGTTCATTTGGTTTTAGTTTGGAGAAATCCACCTGCTTTTATTTTATATGTTCACATTAATAATGGAAAGTAGAGATGAAGCAATGTCAGCAGAAAGAGAGTGGGAACTGTGGGGGAGGAGAGATTGGAATCCTGTATGTTCTGATCATAGATCAATAAAATTATAGCCACTTCAGTGTATTCAGAGAATTTTCATATTCATTTGAACAGAATTTAGTCCAATCCATATGATACTGTAAATAAATTAACATTTCTTTATCTATTTTTTTCTGCTTTTTAGGACATCGATGCAATGGAAGAGGAGAAAGATCAACTTGTTAAAAGAGTGGAGCGTCTTAAGAAGAGGGTAATAAGAGAAGTAATGCTATTACGTTTCAGTGTCATAGTCCTTGGCTTGCAACTCTGATTTTGGAATGCAGACAAGGATTAAGATAAACATACTCTATGTCTAGGAAGGAATCAAGTAACTAATTGACCCACAGAGAATCTCCCTAGGCGTTAGTCCAGAGCTTTTAAGAATCTCGGGTCCAGAACTTTGCTGTCATTTCTGAGTAGTAACATGTATGGAAAGGAAGTGCTCAGTGAGCTTGTGAAACACATGATCTCTTTAATGTATTTCTCAACTATCTGACAGTAACATGCACTATTTATCCACTTGCTGTAGGTGGAGACAGTACAAAATCATCCACGAATTCTTGAAATAGCAAGACAGCTTCGTGTAGAAAAAGAGAGAGAAGAGTCTTTGGCTCAACAGAAGCAGGAACAAAAAAATCAGGTACTGCCATAAAAGCGTACCTATTAAAATAAATAGTTGTTGACATGTGTTTGGGAATAATGCATTTTAAAAAGTACATCAGGAACAACAATCCAGTGTTTCTTCCAGCACCAGAAAATTAAATCCCATTTAAAGTATCTATGTACATTTTAAGGGAAGAGGCTTGACCCTGCAACATCCGAAGACCTCATTGAAAGAACTTGGCTGCTTCAGCTGCCACTGACATCATCATGTAGCAGTCCCAGGATATGTTCCATGACTTACTGTTGTAGCACCCAAAGAGAATTCTTTATATTTATGGGAGTGAGCAAATGTTTCCTTAGATTTGTATCTCTGCATCTGTACTAAGATTTCAAGGGCTGAGGAACACAGCAAGTACCTCAGCTTTTCACTGGGTGGGAATAATGATTCAGGAGCAACCGTGGGATTTTGGTCCCTGAGTTTGACAGAAAGATTGTCCTAGGAAACACTGGAAGCAGTTAACATCCAAATTCCTCAGCTATGTTGTCAAAACAAGATTATTTTATAAAATCCAGTGCAATATTGATATATTACGTTCCCAAATTCTGTAGCATTAACTTCAACACTGTATTAAAAGAGGGACTCCACACAGATTTCTAGTATTAAAGTTTATGTCTGATGTTCAAGCTACTCATATTTTTGGTTGAAAATTAAGCAATGAATTTCTGCCATAGAGAAGAAACCACTTGGGAGAACAAGAATCCTCAATGAACACTACAGAATATCTAGTAAAGCCAGGCCAATTGCTGAGAATTTGTTTTGGCACGTTCCCTTGGGAAACAATCAGCAGATGTTCATAGCTATCATTTTTTATATTTGGGATTTTTTTTAATATCCTTTTTTTTTTAGGTGTTTGAATGTGCATTTCAAAGGAATGAGCTTATCTGTGTCCCATTCTCTCTCCAAAGTTGTTCCATGCAGAGCAGAGATTGCAAAGAGCACAGCTCCAGCTGAAAGAAATGCTTCATGCAGTAGTGGATTCAAAACCTGAAGGTAAGTAGTAATCTATAAAAGCTGGGGGTTTACACTTCTCTGTTAGAAATGAAATCAAAATTGGCTGCTGTCAGTAATATGGTAATGCCAGAAAGTATATAGACCTTAAGAGGATCTAAGGAAAGAAATAGCTCATGTTCTAAAGGCACTGCTGGAGATCCTAAGGCTGAATATGCCTTGCTACAAAAAGCAAAGGAAATAATCACAAGGGAAGATGATATCAATCATATTTTTGACGTCCACTTCTTAAAAAAAGACTTAAACCAGTTAAATACTGAATACTGGCCATAAAACTTTGCAAAAAATACCCCCACAGTTGGAAATACAAAGGGTTGGAAAAATCAGAAGCCACCTACTAAATCAGGAGCCTGTCTTCTTGAAAGTTTTATGCTTTTTGTATTTGTAATTGGGTGTTGGTGAGATGCTGCTTCTGAATTTTTTTTCCTCAATGAATGTACAGATACATGAAATACTCTGGTTTATTCAGTGTAGGTTTGTTTCTTCTAGTTACCTCCTGTAAATACTTAGAAAGTTTGGAAAGCTTTAAGGCCTCTTTCTCATTGTAGTGCAATTTTGTGTTGTAGTTTTGCATGGCACTAAAAATAAAACTACTTCCTAATTAAGCTTTTTTTTATAGATCATGGTTTATAAATATACATACACTTACTTATGATTATAAGTATTTTTACTAGATATATCTATCCATTGAAGCCTGTATATTTAATTTATATATTTATATATTTTATTTGTTTACATATGATAATACTTGGTTCTCATTACACAACTGTAGCTCATTGTCTGTTGCTGTATTACATTAGTCATAGAATCACAGACTGATTTGGGTTGGAAGGGACCTTCAGCTCATCCCCTGCCACAGGCAGGGACACCTTCCACTAGAGCAGGTTGCTCCAAGCCCTGTCCAACCTGGCCTTGAACACTGCCAGGGATGGGGCAGCCA
>JBCJKH010033268.1:0-28349 GCA_039877255.1 Loriculus beryllinus
AGTAGTGCTACAGAAGTTAGTTCTACAGCAGCTCCATGACTAAAGCAGTCTCTGAAACACTGAAAAGCCAAGTTTATTTTTCTCATCTTCAGGACATCATTCCTGCCCTATCTTTCTACTCAAAGGAGAGATTCTAATCACCAAGGTACAGGTTAGGCAACAACTATTCATGTTCAATGTAAAATGCAGGAGGCAAACTGAGGACTCCCATAGCCGCCCATAAGGAAAACTAAACTGCAGGTTACGAGGTGGCAGTTTTGACCCATGACTATTTCACAGAATGGCTGAGGTTGGCAGGGACCTCCAGAGGCCACAAGCAGGGCCACACAGCCACTTGCTCAGGACCACAGACAGCTTTTGAGTCATCCTCCAACGATAGCAACTCCACAGCTTCCCTGGGCAACCTGTGCTAGTGCTTGATTACCCTCATCGTGAGTGTTTCCTGATGCTCATGTTTATGTCATGGAATTAAAAGGATCACATTAAAATTATCACATCTAGGAAGTAGCACCATTAAAAGAGATATGCAGACTGAAGTAGGGCTTAACCTGACACATTCACAACCACTCTTTTAATCTTTAGGCTACGTAACTGCTACTGTACATGGCAGCAGTTTTGAAGTAAGCTTATTCTATACAAGGATACCTCCAGGACTGGAGCAGATCCAGTAAGGAGAAATCCTTCCACTTCTCAAGAGATACAGAAACAAAAAAAGTCTAGAATTTAAATCAAACAATGTCCTTAAAACTGATCTGCGAGCAACCTTTGCTGGTGGGTTTAGACAGCATTCTGAATCATCTCGGCATCTTTTACGTATTTGTGTATAATGCCAAGAGTTTGTTGCGGGATTAGGTGCTGTGATCACTTTGATCACTTCATGCCGTAATACTCACTTCCCTCTTAATGTTCGAACTACGGACATGTGCAGATCACCTTTTCTTGTAACACACGTAAATGAGTTTCCATCACCCAGACCTACAGAGAATATTTGAATTCCACATTTCCCCACACTGGGAAGCCCGATCATCAGTTACGGCGTTGGGGCTCTACCTACACGGTAACAGTGAGCCAGCCAGACGGGAAGCTCAGGAGAGGAGGGAAGCTGATAAAGGCAGCAACCTCCGCGGGGCACCTCAGCCCTCTCACGCACGGCCCAACGCCCCTGAGGCGAGCCACCCGGCACACCCACGGTAGGAACTGCCCCTCGAGGCACCAAACGCCCGGTCAGGGAACACCTTAGCGCAGAACGTGAGGTCGGAGCGGAGCCCACAGCGCGGACAGGCCTCAGGCACGCTTCGGCTCCCGGCGAAAAGAGGCGGGCCGGGGCCGGACGCGGGCCCGAACGGACCGCCCAGAGGGGGTACCGCCTGTCACAAGATGGCCGCCGCATCCTCTCCACAGCGGCGGCGCGATCCCGCGTTGCCATTGGCTGTCTCAGGACACCCGATCCCGCGAGCTCTCTGCGCTGATTGGCCAATGCCGTGAGGCAGGTTCGCGCGGCAGAGGGCCGAGGACCCGGCGAACACTCCGTCAAGATGGCGGCCGAGGCGCAGGTGCTGTTGTGGTGAGTACGTGTGTCCCTCCGGCACCAACCCCGCGGGGAGCCCGTTAAGAGCGGGGCCTGGAAAGGAGGGTCCTCACCCAGCGCTGCCCTCCGGGAGAACGCCGCACGGGAGCCCGCATGCGCCCGGCTGGCTCCGCCCAGTCGCTGAGGGATGGCGGGATGGCGGGATGGCGGGCGGGAGCCCTGTGTGTCTTGCGCTGAGGGGAAGTAGGGGGAAGTGTTCGCTCTCTCTATGAGGAGGAGTTGGCTTGCACGCTTATATACGGTCTGAAACGAGGGGTGGTTAAGTAATGCGTGCCCACAGTACGGGTTTGGGCTTGCGACGTTGTTGTGGTGTTAATACGAAAAGCCTTGCACAGGCTTTTCGTGTAGTGGTTTGGGTATTTAAGCCTAGAGAGGGGGCTTGGTTTTGAGTTAGTTTATTCATGAGGAAGACAAATAAATCTTTCCTTACACCTTTCAGAGTAGTTTGGGAAGACTGGCATTGTGTAAACCCTCTACAGAGGAAGGGCTGTATTTAAAACAAAGTAACTAGTAAGGTCTGTGTAGAAGACAAAATTTATCGGCTTTCTGAAAATTTAAAAGCAATACTGTTGTATTTTTCTCAAAATTCCAGAAGTTCAGCCCAATGTTTGGTTTTGATTAATGAGCACCTGAAAGCATTGTATCTCCATCGGAGTTTTTCTCCCCAGACTTAGAATTAATATCTAGTATTTATAATGAAATTACTTTTGGACTATGAAGAACACGTTTTTTAGTACTGAAAACCTCTAGGGAATTATGTAACTTCCGTATAGAGGGAATGTGGAAATACAGTAGATAGCGTTTTTCCTTTATTTTCTTAATAACGAATTCTGATCTTTGTGTCTCAGGAACACGTGGGGTCTGTAATTGTTTTGTGTATTGCAATGTTTTTGGGTTTTGTTTTTGTTTCATTATCAGGGATATTTCACCAAAAAATGGCAGTGAAGTGTTTTTCTCACATGAAATTTATGAAAAGTACTCATTGGCTCCGAGCCTCGCTGAGTTATGGCATTTATCAAACAGGTATATTCTGGTATATTATCATTTTGTGCTGTTTGTTGTCATCTGAGTAATACACACCGTTACTGTAAGGGGGGAAAGCTGTGTGTTATCTGGCGTGCCAGGATGTGTTACTGACACCGTGATCCAGCCATTAATGTGTACCTGTTGTGAGGCCTCAGAAAGCAGGAAGAATCTGTGTTGGGACCTTGGGTCTTTTGTGGGATTGGGTGTTATGTGGGGGGTCTTGGAATGGGGTTTGGGTTATTTTGGGGCGATGGTGCTTGTTGCTGCTTACAGACGAAAGAGGGGTGAAGTTTGACGCACGCTTTTAACTGGTCAGGGTAAAAATTCTGTAACCCATGAACCATCCCTAATTCTTTTTGGAAATTGATATTTTGCTGTCTGTGTTTTCTCACTTAGTAGTAGACTGATAATAGTGTACATTGAAATCCTTTTTACTTGTACCTTTTGGAATTAGCCAGCACTCTAAACACTTAACACTTAGGTACAGTGGAGATGCAGTTAATTCCTTGAGTAATGAAGAGACTGGGTAGAGTGTTACTTGAAGACTGGAAATGAAATTACGTGAACACAGTAGGCACAGGCAGTTTTGATGTATTATTTCATTTTCCTGGAGTTGGAATCAGCATTTGTTTCACATAGAGAAACGCATGGCTCATGCTGCTGGATTTCAGAAGTTGGAGGACTATTGGCTTTTCAAGAAGTCATTAATCTGGTAGAGAGGTACAAGTGGCAAGTGTCTCATGGTGGATGAACCACCACAAAGAGTGTGGATGGGAGACCAAGGTAGCTACTGTGCCCTAAGTGGGGAGCTCAGTATGTGGAAAATTTGTTCAGAAGAGGAATTTTTGTACATGAACTGACATTTAGAAATGTCAATTTTGGGGGAATACCTGCATACAACACGAGATCATATCCTACATCTTTAGCTAGAAAAGATTTTTCTGGTTCATCTCTCTTGGAGCAGCTTTTCTTGAACTGGCAGAGATGATCACAGCCCACCCTCTCAGCTTGCTGCTCGGTGTTGCTGTGGGTCCTCTTTCTTTAGATGATGTAGGAAAAGGGTTTCTGCAGTAGACATGGCTGAACACAAGAGCAGGATTGTATTTAGTTTTATGTGGTAGAAGTGGATTTATAGCCAGAAGAGAGGCTGCAAACAGAAAAATTCAGAAACTAATGGAGCAGGGTTGTGTGGCCTTGCTCTAGGGGAAGAGAAATGGAACCTAATGGGGCAAAATGTGGAAGTAAAAGCTTGAGGAAATTTGTCCATTTTTATATTGGGGTTTTTGAGAGAAACATGCACTTCAGGAAATATCTGTCACCATAGAAGCTGTGAAGACAGGTTGCTTTTAAAATGAAGGGGGAGAATTTAAGCTGGTGGCTCAAATGAAGTATAATGCTGTAAATATGGACAGAAAAGCTCTGTCAGATTATTTTGGTTTGCACCCTGATGAAGACTGTGACAGCATTGCGTACTGAAATGATCTTGATGTGCTGCCATTTCATTCAGTGCTGAATATAGCCAATTTAAGCTGCTAGAATTTCTTGATGTTCCTACATTGGCATATCTGAGTCAGCATCTTGTTGCTGCTGCAGCTTAATTAAATTTGCCAGTTTGTGCCATGAGGATGGACACATTCTCATATTCAGAGAGACAGCTGTGAAGTGTTATTAAGAACTGAAGATGTGATACTGCTGGGTTTGAATGGCACTGGAGGTGTTTTCCACTGCTGAAATTGTATCTTAAAAAATAGGCTTTTTCCAAGATCAGCAGTTAATGTTCATTTTGTTAACCTTAAAAACTTTCTCTGTTAAGAACAGTAATTTTAAATAGAGAAATGCTAAGGTGGCCTTCATATACTGGTATTTTATTAATAACCAAATAAATGATGTCACTTCTTTGTTGTTAGGACCGCTACACTCTTTTGCCTTAGCCTAGTATTATTATTTTGGCTGCTGATTTCAGCATTGTTTACAGTAGAAAATGAAACTCTTGAATTGTGTACTCTGGTTTTAGGAATTTCTTCATTGAAATCCAGAATTTCAGTGTTACAGTTAAGCATTTTTAATTTACTTCTTTTACAGTGAAAGAAAGGTTTTTTCTAATTAAGTTGTTCTCCTTTACTGTAACTTTGATACATAAGCAAGAACTTTCTGAACTGTTTCTGAACACCAGTCATCAGTGAGTGGTGAAATGTGGAGACTCTGTATGTTTTCATTAATAATGGCTGTTTCTAGAACGAAGAGTGAGAGTTTCATATTTAGCTTGTCACCTCAATAGTGAGTATACAGACCAATGCATACACCATTTTATAAAAAGCATTACTTTTTTGGTTTTCCATCTTTCAAACCTGCTGTTGGTAGTCAGGGTTGGTCTGGTTGTCCAGGTGAATTTTCAGAATAAGTAAATTGCTATGACACGGACTAGGAACTGGAATAGTACACTGTCTCACAGTGCGTTTTGCTGGATTTTGCAGTTTAGGCTTGCATGACTGCCTTTAATTGTAACGAATGCGTTATTAGCAAATATTTTCACATAGCCAATATGAAAAGTGTACGATCTTTTACTTACTACTTCACTTTCAGAGAGTCAAAGAAAAATGAAGAGGCATTGGCAAACTCTTCAGAAAACAAACGGAATTGTAGCGTGCAGGCTGCAGATCCACTTGAGGTAGAGGATAAAACCGGAACTGATGATCATCCTTTTCCAGAACCTAGACTCCCCTATCCATTTACCTCTTGTTTGACTCAGAAGGAGCAGAAAACATACCTATATCTGATGACTAAGTACTCAAAAAACCCAAACCATTTTCAAGTTAATGCAGCAAGTCAGAGAGAATTATTCACGTATCTGGTAAGTGTGTAAATATGAACATCACAGAAGGAGTAATCCATTTTTCTTTTATTACAAACAGTTAAAGAAAATATAGCAGAGATTTTTTCAAATTTAATTTGTCATAATTACCTTTTAATGTAGTATTATGAATAATAATAGTAGTAATAATAAAGGTTGAAAGTATTCAGGATGACTTTTTTAATATAAATTGAAAGAGGTTGTGGTTAGTTCATTGAAGGGAGGTGTTTTTTTCTGCCTATTTTTTAGTAGTAGTAGTCTAAGCAACTGATAGTAAGTGTAGACCTTTGATAACTAATCAGTCACCCACCCCCTAAAAAAGACACTTTTTTTACGAGAAGAAAGTTAGGATTTGACTTTACTGTGAGTTTAGCATTTCATAATGGCGTATAGCACCTTTGTGTAATGTTAGGAGATGGATACATTTTGATGTGATCTTTGATGGTACCCTGTAATAGGAACTTTCTTCATTAGCATGTGAGGGGACCTGTGCATTGACCTTCTATGCTTGCCACATGAGTGCTTCTGGGAGTAGCACAAGGTCACATTTGCTGTTTAGTTTCAGCAATGTTTAAATAGTGAAAGGCTATGTCTCATGTTGGTAGGAAGTATCATTTTAGTTCAATCCTGTATAATGTAATTAATCAGCAAATGGTTTTAAGCCAATGCATTTGGTTTCCCGTGCTTCCCTGTTAATGCTAATTCCTTTATTTTATGCTGTAACAGTGGGAATGTCGTTCTTGGGCAAGTCATCACCTGCTGTGGTGTTACTTAAAATGTAATTGCTTATGAAGTCGATGCTCGAATGTCTTTGTGCCTTTATCATGTAAGCTTTCCCCAACAATGTTGTGTAGCCTTTCTTTTTATAAACCACCAGTGTATGACCAAAGGAAGCTTACTGTTTGCTGGGGTCCTGTTTTGTTGGTTTGGGGTTATTTTTAATTTTTTTGTAAGGAAATGGGCCTTACAAATTTTATTTTGTTACTTAAGTGAAACTCTCAACATATGCAAGGACTTGCCAAATTGAGGAGCAAGTGGAATCTGTGCCCTCCTTCATACCATCACCTGTTCTACCTCTGTGGAAGTTTTACTGGTTATATACCTGCCTACGGGATTCCTTTCTGTCTTAAAAAAATAGATTTTTTTCCTTCTCCTCCCAGCAAATGAAAGAAGTAGTAAACAGTGAAATTGCAGAATTTATGAAATTTGCCCAAAATGCTGCAAAAAGCTGCGCCCAAGACTATGATACCATCTCTGAAGATGCACAACGTTATACTGAGGTAACTACAAATACTGTGTTTAATTCCTTCTCTTCTTACATAATCATTTTGGAATTATGATTGAGATACATAGCCACTGCTCATGGGATCTGATGTTTCCTAAACTTCTGCTGATTCCATGTTGGGATGAGACATGAGAAGTCACCATTTCCTTGATGCTGTGCAGCATGGCTTGGCCCACAGTTTGTTGTACCAATAAGATGCAATATAAGTGAGGTCTCTGAATACAATACTGACAAAGATTTAGTCATCAATTAAGTAAATGGCATCTTTATGTTTGGAAAGGGAGAAACTGCATCTGAAGTGTGCATTTACATAAACAAGCTGATCCTAAATGTACGCTACTGGACAGAATGTTAAGCTTTCCTGAGTGCAGTAGCATGTTACAAAGTCACTTTAATCAGAGGTTGCTCAGGCTTTAATTATAATCTATTTCTACAGGCTCATGCTGTGTTATAAATACCTGCTTTGATGATTCTGTAATCAAACATGAATGCAATTTCATATATCATTCTTGGCTTAATTGTACATTTGGGGAGAAGAATTCCAGGGTACATGTTCATTAAACTTTCTTATCAGTGGGTTCACTTGTTCTTGCTGCTTTTCCTGGTGGTCTCTTGGCTAAGTTGAAATGGCCAGCTTAAATACTTTTGCTAAAATTCAGTGCCACATCACTTTCTTTTACAGCATTTAAAAAAAAAAAAAGTTAACTAGAGAGTAAAGCATTTAGTTAAATTCAGAAGGACTGTTTCTATTTCACCGTAACATTTTTTGTTACGTGCTTTTTCATGCCCAAGATAAATCTGTTGTTAACATATAGTCCTTATGTGTGAACCACAAAAATCTTGCTTTTTTCCTAAAAATTGGGATTGGCTTTGTAATTTTATAATTTGGGTCTGTTTTTCAAAGTGCTTTTATCATCTGGTCACAAAATGTGTCTCCAAAGTTGAAGTTGATCTCCTGAGTTCAAAATGAAAGAGGCACATATTTAGTTTTAAACAATACTTGCGGAAAAAACTTATTCTAATTACTAAATAAAACCTAAATGGTTTAAATACATAATTAAGATAACAGAAAATATTATCTTTAGATGTGATTTTATGTCTAAAGTTGACATGAAATCAAGTTTCAACACATGTATGTGTTTACCTTTGTGACTTTTACCTAGGCCTGATGTAATCTAGGTAGTAACACAAAAATACCTGGTGCCTCTAAAAGCCAAGGCAAACTGAAAGGAAAACAATTACCTGGTTTAGCACAGTGCTGGACCATTTTCTTGTGTTTTTAATGATGGGTGTGAGCCTGTGTCCATACACTGTTAGCCTTGCATATGAAGGAGTGAGGAGAACTTGGAATGTGTTTCAGTTTTGATACCCTTGATCGTAAAATTATTATTGAGTTGTATTGGTATTTAAGTTTTTAAATACTGTCTCTAAGTGGAAAAGTTGAACAAGTCTGTTACAAGTAATCTGGTAAATATATCTGTGTTCTCTACAGAAAATATACGTAAATACAAGTTGCAATTGCAAAAAAAAACTTTTAAATGGAATTCTTATGAAAAAATACAATTGCATAAACTTTTTTCTTCTTATGTTAGGAATTACTGCGTGCTTGTATTGGACATGTGCACACGCATCCTGAGTCTTACACGCTTCAGGAGATCATAAGCATCATGGGAGGAAAGTTCCATACTCAGTTGACATTTAGGCTGGAAAAAAATCTTCTTGTAATGGTAATATCATGGGTAGAAGTATTGGTTTGATGTTCTTTTCAGATAAGTTAGAATTATATCTGGATTGTGTTACTCAAGTATTCAGGTTTTTTTAGAAGTATTTGGTGCTTGAGTTAAGGGTTATATTTTATAACTGAAATTGATAATGAAAATGTTACTGAAATTAATTCCGTAGAATCATAAAATAGTTTGGGTTGGGAGGTACCTTCAAGGGTCATCCAACCCTCCTGCAGTGAGCTGGGACATCTTCAACTAGATCAGGTTGCTCAGAACCACATCCAACTTGGCCTTGAATGCCTCTGGGGCCACCACCTCTCTGGGCAACCTGTGCCAGTGTTTTGTGGCTCATTGTAAAGAATATTTTTCCTCACATCCAGCCTCGCAACTTTTTTAGTTTGGTGCCATCACCCCTTATCTTATCTTGACAAGCCCTGCTAAAAAGTCTTTCCCCATCTTTCTTAGAATCCCCTATTTTGGTACTAAGGCTGTTAACACCTTTCACTGTATGTTTCCAATATAAAGATTACGTTAATAGTGGGGCTTTTTTAATATAATACTAACTTTATAATGCACCTGCATAAATTCTTAATATTTTTCATTTTAAGAAGTGCAGTGCTGGGTCAGCATGATTTCAGTTAAAGCTGCTTTCTGATACTGCTTTATTTCTTCAAGGGAACGGCAAGACGTGGTAAAACAGATTTCCCTACCATGCCTGTTCAGCTGCCCACAGATTATAAAACTGTTACAGGTATTGTAACTCCAGAGAAAAAGGCTTCTGTTATGCACAATGTAAGTAACCTTTTTATTGTCATTTTTAAGGCATATTTTGTAAAGAGCAGTGTGGTCCTTTTTATGTAGCAGCATCAAGTTTCTTCAGGTTTTTCTGTGAGGGTTTGGGTTGGGTTTTTTTCCTAATCTTGTATGTCTTGTAGCATAAGAGCCTGTACTGTACTGGTATTTGTTTAGGTTTTCATTTATAGCAATCACAATGCCCTCTTCAAAAGCTGGGTTGTAGCCTTTCAGACACTCTTGAAAGGATTCTTCTGTTCTCTCAGTTAAACATTGCAAAGGTCCTTAAATACGAACACACTGTCTGTGACACCTGAGATAACTGTTACAGTATTATTCCTTTTAAACTTTGCCTTGCAATTTCAAAGCTGGCTTCTGTGTGTACATGTGTATAGACACATGTGAACGCACGGAGGTGTGAAGGTTTCTGACATAAGAAAGAAGTCCTGAGGGTAAGAAGACCTATTTTAGACTGTCAAGTTTTCTGAAAAGGTGATTAGGTAGGTTACCTTGGGAATTTCTTTTGCTAAATAGCATAAACTTAATTTCTGAGTTGAACAATTTTTATATTCCAGTCCACCCGAGACTCTCCACAGAGAAAATCAATGAGGTTTTGATTCTGTAAAACTTGGTTTTATGTGACTGTTTATTCCTGATATTTTGTTATCCACTATTTTATGGAGTTTGTTCACATATCAAACCCCAAACTTTCAACAGAGCCACTGTGGTTGCAAAGACACTTTTTTATTTAAGAAAGTAGCAGAGGTGACATGGCAGAATGATAAGTGGCTAGAGAGATGTTTTAGCTATAAACAGAGAATATATATGATGTTGTCTCAGGTGGCAGAAAAAAGAGCATGGCTAGATTTTTCTTACTTTTCTCTTATGGTCCTCAGTGTTCCTGGGCTTCTGTTGTGTCCTTGACATTCTCCTCTCACCTCGTGAATATTCCCTGCCTCCTCAGTTCCTGGAAACTTGTACTCATACAGTTTAACAACTTTATCATTTCAGCTCTGAGTTTGTAATCTGTGTGGGTTCATATTTGCTCTAAGATACCTTATATATCTGTAATGAAACAACTGTTCCATTTTAACTATAATGGTAGATGTCTTCATTGTGCTATTATTTGTGAGAAGATACGTAATACATGTGTTGTTGAAGCTGTTTTTTGTTTTTCTTCTGCAATGCAATCCCATATTTCATGATCATGAGCCTAATAATTCAAAGTAATAGCAATGAACTGAAAAACACAAGTTAAGAGGACATATTTTCTCCTGCTGCAAGGTGGATGCGTAAGATTGAGCCAAAAACCTTCAGGGGAATTAGTTGCCTTTTCATTTGGTTCTGAAGCCTAGCACTGTGTTGGTGTTTGGGGGAGGAGGCTATTGGGTGTTTAATCCATGTTTGGGCTTGAGCATTTTCTTAAGTATTTAAATTTTTGTGGTTTTATTAAAAACTTAAAAATCTTAAATTTTTTCTGTTTAGGATATTAGTTCAGATTCAAATGCAGAAAAACTTGCTTTGAAATACTGTCCTCAAGTTGTTTTAAGTAAGCAATCATTATTTACTTTACTGAATAATCATGGACTAAACTACAAGGAACAATGGGAAATTCCAGTTTGTGTTAAAAGGATCCCTGTTGCAGGTATGGTATGGTTTTGCTAAAAAAAAAAAAAATATGGTTTTGTCCTTTAAGATCTTTATATGTTCTCTTAATCCTTTTCAAGCAGACTGAAGAGCAGGAAACTAGAAAATCTGGTAAATCCAACTGGACTGGGGAGGTGTGGGAAGGTAGAAGATAGGCTGGTTTAGTTCATGAAATAATAAATCAATTTTGGTTTGATTTCGAAAGGAAAGAAGCTGAGGTTAATGAAAATGAGAATTGTAATTATAAGCTCAGATGTTTTACCTTTTCTGAAGCAGAAGCACTCTAAAATGCAGCTGTAAGAAAATAGTTTCTTTCAAATACTTCCCTGTTTTTAATTTAAGGAATTAACTAAATCATTCAAACTCTATTACTTTAACATATCTTTAAGGACAACCTAAAGTGAATGCTTTTCAGCTCTTTTCTGGTAAGAAGCCAGAGACCTCTGTGTTGTAAAGAAAAATGTTTAATCAAAGCTATCATTAAAAAAAATTAAAACCCCATTGGTATAGCTTGCCCTTTGCTGATGAGGCCTGATAGCAAGGTAATTTCATAGCTTTCTACACCCTGTTACTGGAATAGCAACAACCTCTAGAGGTATCATCTGTAACATTAACATTGAATTTGGACATACAGCTATTTTCCATTTAGGGAGGAAAAAGAAAAGCAATTAAATATCTTTGCTTTTCAAAACCTTGAGCTCTGCTCTTTGGAAAGAACACAACTGTTTGAAGCTGTTATCAAGTGAACTTATTTCAGTAAGCTAAAAAAAGTGAAATTTTGAGGTCTTACGGAAAAACAAAGAGCAGACATTTTCTGTAATTGAAAGGATCTAATTACATTCTAGAATAATGAATAAATAATGAATGTCCATGAAGATTGCTTCTCCCAGTTGCAGCAGGAAATGTTTTGAATAAGCTGATAAACTCATCTGAATGCTTCACTTTAGTTGTCAAATACTCCATCAGAAATCTGAATATAGATTTCCTCTTGTTACTCCTTGTTGTTTGGGGTTTTTTTTTGATACATACACTAAGGTTTTTTTCATGATGAATATTTATAATGGCTGTTGTCTTGGAATGTCCACATTGTGTGCATTTCACATGAATTTATATAGCAGAACTAGTAGTAAATACACTGTCGGGTATCTACAGATCTTACAAATTTTGCACTTTTCTACATGAAATTATCCTTAAAGATATGCTCTATCAACTTCACAGTTTTTAAGCTTTTAGATCCAAAGTTAATACCCGAAGAGCATTCAGAATATGTTAATAATGTGTAGCATTTCTTGAAGGGTTTCTCTTCTTCCTCTTCCACTTTCCCTGTAATGCACCTCTTGCATTAACTGTATCTTGTTGCATCCACAGATTATTCTTTTTTAAAAACAGTGAAACAATGTTCACATACGCCTTTGCTTTCTGTATAAAACTGGGCAGGGTATCATTATTTGTGGATCAGTCTGTGGATGATTCAAATGAAAATGTGTTAAGGACTGAGCAAAAGACTGGGGCAGCAGAGGCTGGGCATAGCTACTGCTTAGAACAACTATAAAATATGGCAATCACTTTTGGGCAGTGGGACCTAAATAAATAAATAAAATTGAAGTTCATCAAAGGAAGAGAAAAAATCTTTTAGGAAAACAGAATACATCTGATGATACAATGCACTATAAGGAATGATGCATCCTAAATTATCATTTTACAAATTCTCTATTTAGAACTGCGTTTAAAATATGATTGACTGTTAATGTGCTGTTTATTGCTGCTGCAGGATCCTAATAATTCACACTTTCCCTGGATATAATTTTATTTTCTATTCATAGTGAGCAAGAGGGTAGTTGTTAATTTCCTCCACGATGAATGTGGAACTGATTTGACCATAACTGAAAGTTTATTTTGTTTATTTAAACTTTATGCCAGTCTTTTTCCTTTCATTTAGTATGTACTTAATCTCTTCCTGTTCTTGAGAAGGTAGCAAACCAGCTAAAGTGGTTTATGTTGATTCACCTCTGCTGAGAAAAGAAATGGCAGTAAGAGAGAGGAACCAAATCTTCCATGAAATTCCTATGGACTTCCTAGCAACTAAAAAGTCTTACGTTTCAATTTCTGATGTATCGATGGACAAACCAGCTGAAGATGATCTGTTTCGGTGGGATGTATGTAGCTTCACCTCTTGTTGAAAACAAAGAAAACAAAAAACCCCTGTTACAATTTCTTAATTACTTGTTCTGTGATAATGAAGGAAATTTTAGGTTTCCTGTTGGTAGTTTTTCTACTGCTAAGTTACAGATCCTGTTTTAAGATGTTTGTCTAGTTCCTTTAAATGCTTTTGTTACATCAGCATCTCAGCTTTAATGTTCACTTCATTAAAATGTATTTTGATCAGTTTATTTAAGTGGGAAAAGTTCTATGTACTTTGTCTTTTGAAAGGCCTTTCAGCTCCTAGGACTTCAGATATTCCACATTAAACTTAGGAATTTTTTCCCCCCAATTACTGCTTTTCTTCTCTCTCCCAATAGTCAGAATATGGATAGTAGAACATTTTTCATGTTTTCAGTGTGACAGTATCTCATTTGTAATACACTGTATTTCTTGTTTTGTTTGTTTGTTTAATATTATTATTATATTTTTGTTTAACATTATTATTATAATTATTGTTTATCCCTCCCTATGTTAAGATGTCTTCAGATACTTACCAGTACAGGAAGATTCCTCTTCCAGATGACACAGGGATGGACTTTGATGGTGACGTTACAGAACTGGAAACTTTTGGAGCAACAGTCAAGCTCTCAAAAACTTCTAAAATGGAAAGCAGTTTTCCTGCAGTTAGTAACACTGCTAAAGTTCCTGAGCAAGGCATTTCAGCATGTGCCAGCACACAGCTCCCATCATTAGATGGCATTCTATGCCTGGGCCTTGAAGAAAATTCATCTCATAAAAGCTTTAATTCAGAGGAGCTAGGACTGAGCAAAGCACAGCATGTTATAACCAAAGAAGTATTGGACTGTGAAACAAAACTGAATACTCTAGCTAATGCTGTTAGTTACAAGAAAGAGTCTAATACTGCAAAAAAAAATGAGACTTGCACTTCTTTGTGCAGTAGTGACACAGATGAAGAGTGTTTGATAATTGATACAGAGTGTGGAAACACTGATTGCTGCAAAACAACTGTACCAGACACTGTTTCTCATACCTCAGCAGAGGCTGCCAAATCACTCTCCCCTACCCAGATTCCATTAGCAAACATGACTGATTCCTCAGATACCATAGATCAGGGAAAAAGTGCGTCGAGGAGGGCTACAAGAAAGTTCTCCAAAGAATTTGATCCTGTTGGACAGATCTTGAAAATGCAAACTGAACTTCTCAAATCACCTTCCCTAAAAGCTCATGAACAGCCAGTGGTGAGCTGTGATAACTCTAATGCTATGCCAGCCCATGTGCCTCAATCTCCAAAACCACTGGTGACCTCCAGCACAGAAACTGTGCCAGCACCTGCCTCAGAGCCCAATAGCTCATCTAGAAGTACCTGGACTTGGCTTTTTCAGGGACTGCCAAAGAGTAAGTACTCATTTTAAGGAGTAAAATCTCAAATTTTCGGTAAAATTTAACAGCAAAACATTTTAACTCCATCATCTGAAGAGCATCCTGCTAGTACCTCTGTTACATTTATTTAGAGATGTGACATAATTGTTTGGGTGTTTTTAAGTTGGTTTACATAAGTTTTTATGTAAGGAAACAAAATCGTTTAGTAAAATGAGTTACTTTTCGTCAGAAATTCAAATATTTGAGTAGTCTAGTCTGAAAAGATACTTTGTTGTCAATCAGCAGTGGAATTATTGTACATTTTTGTAGAAGAACAGTTTAATCAAATTATACAATTAAAACTTGAGAGACAGCTTGAAATTCGTGTGTTTCAAGTTCTGATACTCTTAAATCAGTTGCTGTTTCTTAGCTCCTCGTTGTCTGTTCTAGGAGAATAATGAGGACTCACTTCAAACCACCTTGCCAAGTTGTCAGGCATTTAGCTGGAAATTGAGCCCGTGCTACACCCAGACTTCAACCAGGAACTAGAAGTCTTGAAGATCCTAGGGTCCATGAACTGTGAGGGGTTTTCTCACATGCCTGAGCTGCTTCTGAGCAATGTACAACTGATGTTACAAGCACTTTATTGTGTTAGGTAAATTGACAGGAAACTAGGCAGGTTGCATCAGGAGATAAACTCTTTCTCAAATACTTAGTTCTGGTGAATCGATGCTTTTTGATGGGGAAAACGTATTTTGCTGGTATTTTCTGACTAGCTGTGCATTTCATCACATGGGAATTAATTAATTACTTGATCTGTAATGGAAATAGCATAATTAACTCTTCTGTAGTTGACGTTGTGTGACCACTTCCAATGTTCTTACTGATTTAACTGCATTTTAGTAGTTACTAAACATCCATATGTCTCTCCTCAGTTTGAAGAGTTGAGCAGTATGGTACTCTTCCTTTTTCTCATCTTAAAAAGCCAGAATATGGAATTCAGATGTTAGATAATAGGGGTTTTGGTGATTTTTATTTTTTATAGAGGCAGTGAAGGCAGTATTGCTAAGAGGCTGTGTGACTGCAAAGGAATAGACAGCTTAATTCTACAAATTGAAAGTTTCTTCGGCAAACTGATAAACCTTTCTGCATGTCTTTTTTGAAGAAAGCCAAAACTGAGTTAAATATTTTAGTCACAGAAAATTATTTCTGGTCACTTGGGTGGTAATATCTCGTGCAGAGGTTATGTGCATCTTTGAAAGAATGTATACTGAATTTAATGTTATGTGTATTTGTTCACAGAGCCACAGGCATAGCTATCTCTAGTTGTAATTTTGACATATACCTGTAGATAAAAAACAGAACTGGATAAATGTTCAATGAATAACGTTAAACAAGTTGGAGTTTATTCTTATTTATTTTAAAGTATTTGTTAAAATATCTTTAAGGGATGCAGGGATGTTTGTTAACCTACTTCAGAGCTGCGCTTGGAGATCTAATAAATGTTTCTTTTGAAGTTGAAGCAAACTTGGTTTGGAACTGAGGCTTATGCTACCATCCAAACCTGAGGCTGGAGTTATTTCAGTAACTGATAAAAGGATGGTGGCTCTCAGAAGGCAATCATTGTAAATAAAATTTTTCTTTTCTTTGTGCTAAGTGGCTGTGGCTTAAAAACCAGCCTTTGAACCCCATTTGTACCAGAATGGAGTCTCACAGTTCGGTTTGAGTAAGAGATCAAATGATTAGGATAAAATATAGTGGTATATTTAAGAACAGACTCCTTAAAAGTCATAGCAGACATTTTCCAAATTATGGGATTTTTAATACAAAAAATATTTTTTAGGCTTATTGAGATTGTTTTCACTCCTAAATCTTAGGAAACAAAACAGATCCCAGTAAAAAAAAAAAAACAAAAAAAACACAGACAGAAACCCACACAAAAAAAACAACAACCAACCAGAAAAGCTGTCGGCTGTAAGTAAAGAATGTACAAGTTTGTAATTGTCTGTTTATTTATTTTCTGTAGGAAAGCTGCCAAGTGAACTTCAGATGCTTGAGGAAGACCCTTCAGAGTATGAAGCACCTCAGGATGGCAACCTTGTGTATAAGCTGTTCAGTTTGAATGATCTGTTGTTACTTGTACGGTGCAGCGTGCAAAAAGTGAAGTCATTGCCACGAAACCATAAGAAGAAAAAAGGCCGAAAGGTACAGGTTTTACTGTTAGCTTTGTTGGGTTTGTTCTGAACCGTTCTGCTCAGCTGGCATCTCTGGTATTCCCAGCCCTTCATGGCATTTGTGTTTTCACTGACAATTAGTACGTTTAATTGTAAGTCTACAGTGTGTGTCTTTTTTCAGTAAATATTTGCTATAGGAAGAGAGGGAAGAATAATTTATGATTTCTTTAAACCTACTTGATTAGAAGAGAAGCAAGTTTGATTCTGCATTTTGTACCACAGCTGCATTACAGTAGTATGCATGGCTAATTATACTCATGTAAACTAATGTCAGTTTGAACTATTCTTGAAAGTTAATGCAGTAATTAGGGTTCTAGCCCGAGGCTTTGAAAATGTTCGTGATCATAAAGATTTTCAAGCAGGAGGCAGCCTTGCTGTTATACTTAGTTAAGCAGAGAAATAGGAAATAGAACAAACAACAGAGGAGGCACATTTAAATATAAAAAGAGATCCTGTTCATTCTTCTTGAAACGACCATGGTATACATCTTAGCAAATTGGTTTTGTTATGGAATAAAATGCTTTAAATGCAGGCATCATCCAAATATTACTCGTAACATCAGGAGAAGGAGAGGTCATTCTGGAATCCTCAGTAATTTATTATTTTGTCAAAAGTCCTTTGAATTATTCAACAGATCTGATGCGGTATTTCCATTCCCAGAGTACCAGAAGTGTGGTAGGCAGGCATTTTGTGAGGTGTTTATGTTCTGTTGAAATGGAGATAGATCTTTGTAACTTGGATTACTTCTAAGATTCTGTCTCAGAAACTTGTTTTGAAGGAAAACTGTGTCTTGACTATTGATCCAATGATATAAATGCCTGTGAGTAGCTGCTTAGATTGTTAACCAGAAATTGATTTTTGTTTCTTTTTTAAAATCCCTGCTGGAATTTAAACTGTGATTTGCCAGTGAGAAGAGGTTTACATTTCCCTGTTTGCGTTAACATGCAAAGGTTGGCCTCTGAGCTCAAATGACAGACCAAGCATTAGGTTCTAATTTCAAATGAGATTCTGACAAGGGGAATAAATGGCAGGATTTCAAGAATAATAAGCAAATATTAATGTAGATCCTATGGAATTCCTGCAGAGGGCAGTGGAACACACAAGTGTGAACTTCAAATTCACTTCTGGAAAAATGACTCAGCGGCACAATTAGATTGTGTGTAAAAGTTTGCCCAGGCATTTCACCTTCCTCTACAGAGATGCTCTTTAGTCTGAAGTTTGTACTGTGCGGTTCATAGAGCAGGAGCCATCACACAAAATCTGTGGGATTTCTTTGTTATTTCAGCTGTAATGGAAGACTATGCTGATTGTCAGCTGCAAAACGTAATTCAATTGTGGATGTTTTTTGGACAGTGAGTGACGATTTTTCTTGTATCTTCACTTTTATAGCATACACCAATATTCTTGTTGCCAAAACTAGAATATCAAGCCTATTATGGTGTTGAAGCTCTTACAGAAAGTGAAGTATGTCAGTTGTGGACAGAAAGAATGTTGCATTCTGAATGCTTATTTTATGTTGGTAAGTTCCATGTGTTGATTTTTATTTAAGAAATGTGTATGAATGAATATTCACAGAATAACAGAAGGGAAAAATTATTAAAGGTTTGTTCCATATGTCCTTATTTATTTTAACTTTCCAGTTTTGGTTTTCACTTTTATCTTAGAAGTGCTTTGTCTGATATTTCTGTTGGGTGGTGAATTAGGCTATTTCAACTTTGGATTTAGATGAGAAGCATTCAGTAATCTTTGGTTTCAGGAACTCCATTTATTTGCCTTTCAAAGACAAATGTATCTCTAAAGTGTAGATTTAGTTCTCTGAAGTTAGTATTCTTCATAACTTACAGTATCTTTGGACTTGGGGAGGAGGGGTTTTTGGTACTGGATTTTTTTCATACGCAACATTATAACAGGTCTGGTAAAAATATTTCGTGATGATATGTGTGCTATGAGTATATCTTAGCATTTTGTGAAATCACTTTAAATACGTTTGTTATTACATACCAAAATAGCAGACAGAGAATCAGGTATGTGGCTCAGAGGGTACTGATTCCTTGGGCTTTGAGGTTGCAGTGTAGGAAGAGGTCAAATGTTACTTGTTTGTCTTTGAAAACAGGCAGTAGTGTTCATATTTGCACACTGATAACATGCAGACAGATGAGACACAAAAGAATGAGGAAAACCAAGCAAGATAGGGCTGAACCAAGTTCCATCTTTCAGAAATAAGAGATACTGCATGCTTTAAAAACAGCATACATGTGTCTTACATCTAAGGTACTGGGGATAATTTTCTGGCTCTGCAGAAATGAAATTCCAAACAGGAAGAAGAAAAAGACAAAGAATAAATTTGTTAAAAGCATTTTTCCATAGCTATGATATTCCTCAGGAGTTCTGAACACTGAATGATCTTACTTAAACATGTTTTCCAGGTTTTCTATAGTCCATTTCTGACTGATCTATGAAATTTAATCTCCTAATGCATGATATGACTTGAAACATCCCTGTCAAAGGGATGGTCTTGATAGTCCTGTATTATACATCAGCTGGAAACAGGAGGCAATGTAATAGAATTTAGGAATGAGAAGTAACATACATTCAGTGAGAAATAAGCAGGAAACTACCGATCTCATGAAGAAGAGATGACAGTTGTAATTCTGAGCACAGGAAATAAAAAGACAGTAAAGCAGGGATAAAATCATGGAAGTGTTGTCAGAAAGAAATCTTGTGAAGGCCATTTATCCAAACTCACATAAGCCATGCTGCATGCAGTGTTACAAGAGAAGTTTCACTAACAAAATGTCCTGAGGAAAGTGCTGTGTATGTGTTTGTACAGTGACATTTTAAATGTCAGGAAAGTTTTTTTTATGTCTGTTTGGATGCATATGTTCCCTAGAGAAATTAAAATGAGGCATTTAAAGAATGTTTCCAGATTATATTAACAACCCTTTTAATATATGGAGAGCACTCTGATACCAGTTATCTTGTATGAGAAAGTCTGCAACTAAGTGGTTAGTCAGAAGGCATTTTAAAGTATATTTGGCCCTTGCTACCGACTGAGGGCAGCCCTGGTTGTACAGGGAGTGGCTGCGTTCTGAGTGGGGACTGTTTTTTACGGTTGTTATGGCAGCAGTTGTGGCTGTGGTTGCCTAACCTTTCCACTTGGGCACTCAATTACACTTTTGCTGTTAGAGGCCCACATCAGAATACTATTCTAGAAATGCTGAGTCCTCTCTTTCCTAATTTATTTCTTTTTTGCCTCCTATCATGGTATTTTAAGGTTTGTGAGAAATCTTATGTATTTCAGGTGGTAGTTTTGCCACTTGCATTAATCTTTGTCTGCTGTCCATATTTGGTGGAAATTGTTCCTAATTTTAAATTTTAAATGCAGCATTTGCTGTGGTTTTTTCCATCCCTAAAAAAAAATCATCATAAATTGATACTAATGTACACAGTTCTCTATTTCTAATTATATCTCAGTGGACAGTACTAAAGTACTGAAGCATTTGTCTCTTTAATAGCAAGCCCAGCAGTGTACTGAATTGCACAGAAATGAGTCACAGACAGTGTGAGGAAATAGTGAAACTGGAGAGAGGGCTAATCTGCTTACAAAGTACACGAACTGAAGGAATGCAAAGTCTTATCAAATCTCCCGACAGTTACAGGATACTTAACATATGGCTTGTGCACAGAAGTTTGTAGACAGCTCATCCAGCAAACACCCCTTTTTATAGAGGCTCTGGGGAGTGGAGGAGGCAGGCTGCATGCTGCAGGAGTTGTTCTAGCATAAACGGGCATTCCCTTCTGGTACAGAGCTTCCTCAATAGGTACCTGCTGGCTGTGAAAGGGATGTGGAGGCTTTGGCTGATGGGCTTCACTGGCCTGGCCTCCGACAGGCACTCTCTTTCTGTGGGATTGAGAAACACTGGTCAATTCCAGTGATGTTTTTCAGCTCTTGGATGTGCTTCTTCCAGAAGCAAATCCTGGGATCCACAGGGGGTCTCTTTCTGTGTGCTCTGAGGAAGCACGGAATGGCTGTGGCTTGGCACTGTTCTGCACAGTAAATCAGTACTCTGCAGTATGCGTGGGGCAGGCCCCCTCCCACCACTGCTAAAAAGTCTGCTACAAATAGAGTTGGACTCTCAGCATGTCACCAGCTTCTGATGCTGACAAAATATGTGACTGATGCAGGTAGGCCGACTGGGGACTGCAGATTTTTGGCACTGCCATGTAGTTTCTAATAGAGGTAGGTAAAAAGACACGTGGAACTGTCTTCATATGGGAGATGCTCCAGTCCCCTGATCATCCTTGTGGCCTCCTCTGGACTTGTTCTAACAGTTCCATGTGCTTTTTATGTTGAGGACACCAGAACTGCACACAATGCTCCAGGTGAGGTGTCACAAGAGCAGAGGGGCAGGATCACCTTCAACATGCTGGTCACGCTCCTTTTGATGCAGGCCAGGAGACCTCAGTGTTAAATTGCTTAGGATTTCTTGGATCTTGAAAAAACTTCAATCACTGTCTCAACAATCTTATATTGCCAAATAAGTATGGATGTGAAGTTCTTTGGACCTTAGTCTGCGTCCCATAGTTGTCCAACATTGCTCTTCAGTATTGTATCACTGTGGCTGAGAGAGGAATCTCATAGCTCAGCTCAATGACTCAGCAGTGCTGCTAGCTCAAGAGATGAGAAAGCAAGCGGGAGTGTGACTATGGCTTTTGCAGGAAGTGCAAGGAGTCATCTTAAACTGAATTTTTTATTTAGTGCACTCTCAAAGAAGGTGGTAGTGGTTTGCACAAAGGCAGAGATGTTATCATCAAACAAACTTGAGTGATATCCTCCTCACACCTTGCTCAGTTGCTGATACAAATCCCCTTGCTACTCAGATAGGAAATCCTGCCTCTGCAAAAGGAGTAATCTCTGTGACATGTTTCCCAAGTATGATACTGGTACTTGATCTAAGCAGTAAATAAAGTTGTGATAAACTTTGCTGATTAATAGAAACATTTTACCCTGATGAATATTTACGTATTTGCATTAAGTGCCTAAGCAAAACTTACTGCAGAAAGACTAGTTTACCTTCACTTGATTAGGATAATACTGGCCTTGAAATAAAGATTATTTAAAGGTTGGAAAGAAGTACTTACTGTTATGGATAATGTACTGAATGTCAAGTGTTTTCCATCAGTCACTTGTCCACTATAAAATACAGTAGTATAAATTAGGTATGAGTAGTTAGTTTCCCCAGCTATGCTATCAGTGAGTTTAGAAATTAAAGTTTCTGGTTTAGGAGAGGCTGATAAGGAATAGAGAGCACAAATTTTTTTAATCATTATTTTAATAATGACTTCAAGTTTCTTTTCCTCTGGTCAGCTATGAAGAATATTAAATCTAGCTGCTTAGTCTTCCACCAAATACAGATATCAAGAAAAGTAACAAATGTACAGTGCTTCAAAGAAATTAGTTTTCCTACTGAATTTCAGATTTATTAAAATTAGATTTCTTGCTTGGTCTTCTTACACATCACATAAGTTGATAGTAACGTGTAGCTTAGAATGTGAAATGCTTTCGTTTAGCAGTTTGAACTGTACAGCTGAAGTATTTACACTTCCTACAAGAGCAGATTTGTGATAAAATAGTAAATTCCACTGAGTAGGTTGCATTTTATTGTGCTGCCTTTTCCTCACCCTCCTTGTGGGAGTTGGAATAGAACAGATTTCTGTGAAAACTCTCATGAGGTAGAACCTGAAGCTAAGGCACAGCCACCACATCCGTGCATCAGCTATGCTAATGATCTTTATTACTTATCAAGTGAAGACATGAGCTAAACTGTTCTTGTGAGCCTTTATTTTAAAAACGTGATGAGGACAGCTTTGAGTTGCTGCTCCTGGCTATGTCACAAACAAGTAGTATGTGACAGTTGGCCAGGACCAAGGCCTGAATAACGCAATTGTTCATGTAAAGCATCAGAATAGAAAAAGAAGTATATTAAATTCGGAAGTCAATTTGTTGTAAAAGATGAGCTTTCATGATCTGTCTAGTGAGGAACCATAGCGGTAAGGATCAAAAGAGCTTGGGAAGATACAAATGAACTGATATCAATAGCAAAATGAGCTTGTAATATCCCAAACATCCCCTGAGATGTAAGATGTGCTGGAATCGTGGGCATCTTCCTTATTGGGAAAGCTCAGATACAGACGTCTGTACTGCAGGTGGCTGGATATTTTACTTTCTGATATTGTGCAACACTCATAAACACTTTCCACTGTTCTGTGCTGTACAAGAACAAAAGATTTCTATTCCTTTTAAAAAGTGCATTAGGTTGCAAATTATGGCTTTGTATTTTTGCTCTTCTATTTTTAGTGTATTAATGCAATTAATATTTTTCAGGCCGTATTGATGCTTTTACGTCAAAGCTTATTATGCTAGAAAAGATTTCTCCAGAAACTTTAAGGGAAAAAGTTGAATTGATAAAGTGAGTATTTTTAGTAGGTGTTTTCCAATGAATCTGGAACTCTCACAAGCCTCACAGGTTACTACTTTTGTCATTGTTTTCTGTTTTACAGGCCTGCAAATTCATTGAATATACTTCATCATATTTTGAAGAAAGTGTCTGAGTAAGTGCTCCATTCTTGTTCATTGTATTTGTGTGCAACATTACCTAGCACGTCCTAGTTCTTTCGTAGAATGTGTGTCTACCCTTTGGTTTTTATTTCTTCAGATACATGAAATGTTTTACAGATTTTTTTAGGTCTAGCATGGCATAATGCAGTGTAAGAAGTGTGTTTAGGATTACATGTTTTGTATAAGTGATGAAAAAGAGCAAAAATTTGATTTTTCCGAACCACTTAAAGAGACTGGACACATCTGAGCTGATAAAACCGTTCACAGGAATGAGCTTTAATACTATGTATGTGGACTAGCATTTAAAATTTGGACTCCTAGGTTTTGTTAGTCTTTTTGCTTAATCTGCAGAAATAATACTGTTTGTGTTCCCTTCTGCTCAGCTTGATTTACAACAGTATACGTCTTTCTAGAATGTTGCAACCTTTCTCTTGCTCCTTTCTGTATTTAGCTACTTCAAGGCTTTCTGACTGCAGGCTTCTTGCACTGTGTATGAAGCCTCTTAATTTGAACTACAGAAGAGTTTTCCCATACTTCAGAATTTGCATAGCTTTGTGACTGGGGCTAAGATTTTTGATATGGGTGGTTAGTTGACATATACCTTCCAGAAAGCCTGTTTAATCCTGTGAGCATTCAAAGCACACCTGTGCTTTGCATCTGTGTCCACATATGCATTATGCTTTGTAAGGTGCTGGTTAAAGGATTAGTTTGCCAAATATGAGTAGTTTATAGTGTATGCTTAACTATCTTGTTGAATATCATGGCAATCTATACATTGGTGATAAATTAGTACATTATGAACATATTATAAACACATGAATCAACTATGTATTTATTGATACAGTTTAATTCATGCTTTTTTGTCCATGGCCTTTTTAGAAAACAGGGACTGATAAGTAAATACGTGAAGATGTTTCTTTTGCATGGAGAACTTAGTAGCTATCCTGATCAAATTAAACAAAACAGAAACATTTAAATAGTATTTTTAATTTTGACCTTTATCTTTCTAGTTTGCAGGAGGGCTCTTATTTACTGACTCATGCTGCAGGGGATTCATCAGTTGCAATTTACAAGAGTTCACTTGACAAGACGACAAGAGCATCATATAACTTACATAAAGCTCATTGTGATCTGCCTACTGTACCTGCCACTCTTTCAGTCCCATGGGTGCCACTAGATCCCAGCCTCCCTTTACCTTATCACATCAATCATGGAAGAGTTCCGTGCACCTTTCCACCTGCACCCCAGGAAGCCATGTGGAAACAGAAGGTCAGTAGTTCTCTTGGTGGAAAAGCAGATAAACAGTTTTTGTTGCTGTTGTTCTTTAATAAAATAGAGTTTATGATGGGAAGAAGAATGAATTGTCTGCATCTTAAGAAACTTTTGGTAGAAATTTTGTGGAAATTTTTTAGGAATACAGCCTGCTTTGTAATTTATGCTGTTGAAGATGTGATGCTTTGGAAATTGCCTAGAGATCCCACTGTCAGCTCTAGCATTATGAACAGGTAGTACAACACTTCAGAAGTAAGAAGTTTTTCAATCATTATTTTTCTTCAGCATAGATTTACACATTTATGTAAAAGCCACATGCTTACTATGTCTAGCTGAGTGGACAATGAAATGGTTTTTAGGCCCAGTTTACATGTTTTAGCCTGACTTCATATGACATAAAATAGGGTTCCTCATTACCTCATAAACTTCAGTTTCTACCAGAGGAAAACCCAGGCACATAGGGAAGAAAGGTGACAGGAAGAGAAAGTGTGGCCTCTGAGCCCGGCTGGAATGACAAGGAGGAGAAGACAGTTTTCTGAAGGTAGTTGTACATGCTTGTGTGTAATACAGATTTAAGATTATTAATTCTAGTTTGTTTGGGGGTTTTTGATTTATTTCTTTTTCTTTCTTCATTTGTGTCTAGATGGCTGGGGCGAAAGGACAGGCTGACACACCCTATGAGGGAAAGCCAGTAGCTATGGAAACAAAAGGCAATCCTGCTAAGCCTGCTAGAAATGAAGGTGTGGCTGCAAAGAAGCTGAGAAGAAATTACTGCGGACAAAGAATGATGAAGAAAAAATGGAAAATGAAGAACAATAAAATGCACCTGAAGTAGGAATAGCTGAACCATGCTGTGATAAATATGGCCTGAAATAGGACAGGACAAAACAAAAAATCTGGGGCTTTCTTAAAGCTTCAAAGGAGCCAGAACAAACTGGCAGAGGAAGTGGCTCTACAGCTGAAACATTCTGTAAACCTTTAACCCTTTCTTACCTCAGGGGACACATTTCTAGTGAAAATGTCAAATTCAGTCAAAGGAAAAAAGAGGAAGTGTCGGCAGCTTTGGTTAGAGACCAAAAGTATCTTCTGTTGGTCTTATGATTCTTGTAGTAAAACTGTGGCTTGAAGAATGAAGCAGTGGTTGGTAGCAGTATCTGGTACCACGTAACAACAAAACATAACTTTCCAGCTTTCTTAATACTTCCAGAATCACTATAGGTTTTTATTCAGGCACATTTTAATATTATGTTTTACTTTGTGTAATATGAGTAAAGGGAACAACTTGGATTTAGTTTCTTAATCCTGTTAACACACAGTGCCTACCGTTTTTAAATTACTTTTAAAAATGCATCTTCTTTTTAGGATGGTGTAACAGATGAGGTTTAGCAAACAAAATCTGTATTTATTTGAATAGTACATGCTATAAATTTGCACTAGGAAACTCAGGATTACAGCTAGACAGGTAAAAATAGGTATTTTTATGCTTCCTCAAAGTAATTTTCAAAAATTGCTGGGCTTCTGATGTGTCCTCAAAAATGAATATTGCAGTTATTTACTGTATTACGGCTGTAGCCTAAATCTCATATTAGATTGCACACCATGTCCCAGCCCGTGGGATAGGTGATTGCACATCATGTCCCTCACAAGAATAGACAGGGTTAGGGTTAAGGTCCTTTCCAACCCTGGCTATTCTGTGATTCTGTGCTGTAGTTCTTACCTAAGGTATTAAGGCTTGCTTGGAGGAACAAGTGATAGAATCAAGGTCATTGTTGCAGAAACCCAGCCGGACTATGCTGTGCATTAGCAATTTGCTCCAAATTTAGAGCCAAACTGACAGTAAAGATAGGAAAAGGGAATACTTACTGTCTATGAAAAGGCCAAGCAATGTGATGACATGCAGTTTCCTGCTGAAAAATTGTGAGGAAAAATTAAAGCCATTTTGAATGTTGGCATATAAACATGTTGTATTGTGTGATGTATAACTAACATGATTGCTTGTGAGGGAAGGTTTCTTTGCATTACAACTGTTTTCTGGTACATATTTTCAGTGTTTCATCAAACAGAATTTCAACAGAAACAATCCTTGAAACTGAGGCTCGAAAATGGTATTCACTGTCATCACTTGTGGTTTGTATTTGTTTCTGGATTTCTGCCTATATTGTCTGCTATTAAAAGTATTGCATTTAGAAAAGCACACGAATTCTTGAAAGCCATATGAATGAGTTCAGTAAATTCTTTCCTTTTTTTTTTTTTTTCTCTTTTAAACAACAAAAACAACTATTTTAAAACGTCTGAGCCAGTTTTTGTTTGGATGATGTTCTGGAGAGCTGTTGGTGTGGATTAACTGCTTAAATAAAAAACAAAGGCCTTAAAGATGATCTTCCAAGTCTTTTGTTTGGACAAGGAAGTTACCAAGTACACACACCCGATCAAATATTCTTCTGCTCACCGGGGCTTGGCATGAAAGGAAAAATAAGAGATTCAGAGTGTTTACTGAGGTATACCTGTTATATAATACTGAAGACGGCTGGTGTTTGGTTTTGTTTGGTTAGGTTTTTTTTTAAAAGGAGACTTAATGAATGTATATTAAACCGTTCAAATACAATGCATTTCCCTCACCCTAACCCTCAGCACACTCACTGTTAAATATATTTATAGTATTATTCAGTTTATTCTTTTTTCGGCCACTGCTTCTTTTCGCTGCACTGGTACGCTAGTGATGTGCTGAACTGGCATAGAGCTATTTGCCAATGACATGTCATTCTGATTTAAAAGCCTCAAAACATTTAGTGACCTCTCTTAATAGGAATATTTTCGTTGTGAGTCATTTCTGCCAGGTACCCAGGTCTATGTGGGAATTCAAGGGATTTTCAGTTTCTCTATATAAAAACTTTTGCTAGACTCATATGGAATTTAGTTTCTTGTTGCAGTTTTGTATGTTAGAAATGTATGATTTAGTTGCCTATATGTCTGTATGCCTAAAAGACTTGCATCTTTCTCTTAATAGTACACTCATACTACACTAGTGTACTGTTAATGATAGTATACTAACTGTAGTTTTTTTGTCTGTTTAAGTAGAGAATCTGGAGTTCGTATACAACACATGAGATGTATTTTATTGTTCTCTTTTGGGCTAAGTTGGACTGAAGTAAATTGCTCTGAGATGACAATTTACTTGTTTAAAAGACTGGTTTTGTTCTCATACCGTGGGTGGTGTACCAAGGTGTACTCTATTAATATTTGCATCTAAAAATCTGTTTCTTTTTTCATGTAAAACCTATTTAAAGCACTATAGGAGGACAGGACAAAAGGGAGAGCATGTTTAGTTCAGGTAGTAACATTTGAAATTTTAAACAAATGGTTGAATCAAAATAATTGGTAAAAAAATGCTTCAGTAAAGTCAGCGAATGTGCTGGTGAGGAGGTGCTGGTTTGCTGGCTCTGTATAGACAGCTCCTCAAGTTACAGCTACCTGTGGAGGAAAAAGAAGGAATACAGAGGAGCCTAACTGTTGTGATGCCACCCAAGTATGAATTCCTAAATGTAATACAGACTGTAAAGCTATGAGAAGCAGGAAACTGCAGCTGAAGGAGAGTGACTGGGCCTGGATCTTACTCTCCACGTAATTGTTGCTCTACAGCTAGCTAGTGCTGATCTTTTTTATGGCCTCAAGCACTCAGTTTGGGAAAAAAATCCACAGATCTCACATCCATGAGGGCCATGAGGATGATCAGGGGACTGGAGCATCTCCTGTATGAAGACAGGCTGAGAAAGTTGGGGCTGTTCAGCC
>JBCJKH010033271.1:0-11547 GCA_039877255.1 Loriculus beryllinus
GGGCAGGATCACCTCCTTCGACCTGCTGGTCACGCTCCTTTTGATGCAGCCCAGGATACGGTTGCTTTCTGGGCTGCCAGTGCACGCTGAAGCCAGCTCATGTTCATTTTCTCACTGACCAACACCCCCAAGTCCTTCTCTGCAGGGCTGCTCTGAATCTCTTCTTTACACCTCCTTATACAGGCAACATACTACAAATTCATAGGTACAGAAAAATCTACAGAAAAGCTAAGCTACATATCATGAACTAGGGTTGAACTGCATTCAAAGATAATTTTCTTACAAGTCCAAGGCTTATCCATTAGATTAGCACCTTCAGGCAAGTCACTTAACCGATACTTGTTTTACTTTTTCCTCTTCTGTACAGCTTAACTGGTAATGATTATCCAAGGAGCTTTGGGGTCAACAGATGAAACAATTTTCTTAAAAATGTAGATTATTTTTAGAATAATCTATTTTTTACCGTAGACATAAGAAGTGTGGCTGAGTGATTTATTTAGGAGGCACTGTTAGCAGGCCATATTGTCTTGTTCTGAATCTGATACACCATACGACTTCAAACAAATCACTAAAATTTTCTGAGTTCACCATTAGTACATAAGATTCATAAGTATTAAAAATGTTTCTCAGATCAGAAACACAAATCCTGGCTCCTGGACTGTCTGGCCATCAGATTTTTATTTATTTATATTTTAAAGTATGTAACAGTATTAAGTTACATACTTAAGAAAGTCAGAATCTTGTTCTAAAAATGTTTCCTTCCTCTCTGCTTTCTACAAAAATTTCAAGAATAAAATGATGTCTCTCAATGTGTCACATTAACAGGCTTGCAGATGATACCTGAACAGGCAGTGTTGTAGAGTGGATCTTTAAATTTTATACTAAAAATGCAGTAAATACAACACTGAATGCCATGTTTCAACAACGCAATCTTCAAATGCAAGAAATGCATAAAGCACCAAAAATGCATGGCTCAAACATGTTCAAAACCAAAGCCATCAGTAAATTGGGGAAAGTGTGCAACACCTTTATGAAAGCTTCATTTTTCATATTGACCTCATTAAAGACTGTTCGTATACTCAGCTACAAGTTCATCAGGATGACAAGATGGACTCTTTCATTGTGTATTCCTTCTTTTAGTAACATCTTTTCCAGGACAAATTCTTTTATTACTAAACCGTATGTATAGCATGACTATCCTTGTAAGCAGGGCACAACCCCAAATGTGGATCTAGAACTTTGCCCAAGCTTCCATATAACTGTTTAAGCGGCTGGCACACAAGTGAGCAGCTTCAGAGATTTGTTCCATCTTGTACTTATCAATACAGGTGATACCCTGCAAGTGTGCTTTCTTTTGCTCATAAGAATTGAGGAAGTCATGCCTTATTGTCACTGCAAATAAAAGACCGTATCACTGAAATAAACAGGCTTGCCATTTCTCATCTAATTTGGGCAAATATGATATACAAATTACATGACCTACATCCAGAAACAGTACTTTAACTACTGTGCTCTCACTTTTTGTTGCATACACAGAATAGTCACCAACAAAACTAGAAAATTCAGCCAAAGACACCAGAGATTAGTGACGTATTTCTAACCAGTGTCCAAATTACTGTTGTAAGTTCATATAGTTTCTATATAATTGCAGTCTACTGGAAAAGAAAAGCGACATCCTTCCCTGGCTATGACACTTTTGTGAAAAAGAGTAATAGAGGACTGACACAAAACTTGGAACACAGCAGCACCCAAGCATTTTTTTTTTTCAGCTATTTTGAAATGGCTCAGCATTTTTCAAAGAGGTTTTTTTCTTAGCAATGTTATACAGAACGAAGTAGAACAGTATCAGTGACTGATACAAGCTAGTAAAGCAGTAAGTTAGTATTTTACAACTTATTTAACTCCCCCACAAAATAGGTTGTTTACTTGGTTGATCTTGCTTTTTTAATTTAATTTTGTCTACCACAGATTCAACAGTTTGGAACTTCTATTCATACAAAAACAATTACACGCATCAGAGCTTGCTTTTTGCTTGAAGTCTTGAGAAACAGCACAAGAAATACTCCATTCAAAGCATTCTACTTGTGTTTAGATTTACCAGTTTCCTTTTATTTGTTGAAGTCATTCTGCCCATCACTTTAACAGCTCTGTAACAGCTACCTGCTTCTCTATTGATCTACAGATGCCACTGACACTGTCAGTGCTACATGTATATGTTTCCAAAACACTTCTGACATCATTTCACTAACTTCTATCAAATAATGCTGCATGCTACAACGTGCACTTGTGTAGGATATAAATACTTCATCAAATCAGAATAGCTATCAGATTTTACCAAATTATTTGGAAACTATAATATAGAGGATCTCTGTCGTATGATCACAGTATGGATTATTGAAACATCACAAGTAAAATGCTTTTTAAATAATGGCTTAAAAAAAATGCACTTGAAATTCAATTTACCTGAGAAAGCATTACTATAGTATCTTGAGAGTGTCTGCATAATATCTTTGGAATGCTGAGTCCATGGAGCTATTTTTCTATAGGTTTTTACTCTGTGGACAAGCTGAGAACCTCCATACTGCAGAGAAAGTGTGTCTCCATGATCTTCATATAATTCCTCAAACAATCTGAAGGAAAAGCAAAATGTGTCATCTATCAAACTAATGAAAAAAAGTTTTTTAGCAGAAAAAATAAAGTACTGTAATAATAAAGTTTTTCTATTTAACAAGCAATGCATTTCCTTCTCCTGAGTACTTCTGCCAGTTTACAAAAACTGGTATTTCATTAACTTGATAGTAATGAAGCTATTAACTTACAAACACTGAAATTTCAAGATATGTCTCTATTCTTTCTTCAGGTAAGTATGTGGACATTTTATTCAGATGCAATAATCACTAAAAATCATTAGACTTAAATTTTCACTAATTTATAATGTATCAGAATACTCTCACACTAGAGAATATACATTTCTGTACATTCAAGAAGATTAACATGTCCTACTAGTGTGCAGGGGGAAAACAAACTATGCCTTTGCAAACTAAGGTATTTTAAATACACCAAATGGGATAGAACACTTCAATATCCCAAGGCTATGTTTATTGTCACAGCCACTGAGAATAAAGTTATCATAATTTTCCCAAAATCTCTCTAATTACAATAATGATGGCAGAAAGGCACAAACTGGATAAACATGACTTGCAAGAAATGTGAATGGCAAATACCATTTCCTGGAGCTGGAAAAACATGATGTAAGAAGGAGGTAAGAAAGAGTTGGCTGTTAAGATGGACAAGGAGAGCTGGCTAAAACCAGGACAGTCCTGTATCATCAAGAAGTTGACAGCAGACTCCAAACTGAGATCAATCCAAATAGCAAAAATTATCAAGAGCTCCCCAACAATGACAAAAACACAGTCCCAGAATATAAGGCTATACTAGTCCAGAAAATAACAGACTGAAAAATGCTTCTGAGAAATGGAGACTAAGGTTGAGCAAGACAATGACAAGCATAACACCTTACTAAAAGATGCTTTAAGAGTCAGCCAACTAAACCAGGACAATACAACAACAACCACCACCACCAAACCACAACCAAATCTGTGAAAATGTATTTCACATGAATATAGCAAAATACAGTAACTCAGGTACCTGCATGTGATACACTGTAATACTTAAGCATAAAAGAGGGTAGAAACAAAATAACAACAAAAATTAAAAAAGATCAAATCAGCAAAAGCATCCGACTGAAGTCCTCAAAGGTACTGAATGAAGAACACTCATCTGAGCAGCCAATCAATTTCTGTAAAAACAAAATACCTGTCCAGAAATCTTCTGCCTCAGTTCAAGCACAAAAAGATCAATTAGGAGGAAACATCTGCTTATTAACTTAAACCACCCTCCCTCAACAACAACAATAAAAACAAACCAAAAAACAACAGAAGAAATAAACTAAGCCACAAATTGTTCAGAGCTCTTTATATCATATATGATAATTTGTTTCTTTGGGTTTGCTGGGTTGTTTTGTTGTCATTTTTTGTTATGTTTTGGGGATTTGTTTTGTTGTTGTTTTTTGGTGGTGGTGGTGATTGGTTGGTTTGGTTTTTTGTTTATTTTATTGGGTTTTTCAATACAAGCAGAAGGACGACTGGTCAACTAAAAGTTAAAAACCTGATTCAAGACAAAAACTGGCAGGTAAAAGAATGATACCTCTCAAAAAATTCCCAGTTAGCTATGGAGTATTGATGAATCAGTGACCTTGCAATAAAGGTTCACAGGAAACACACAACTTTATATTCATTAAGGACACTGATCCACTTGATTTGGAAAAGACCTATACAAACAAATTACCCTTCTGCAGCCTCAAAATATTAAGCCTGCAGTCAAAGTCTGGTTTTCTGTAGAAAGAGAAGTTAACTACATGTGATAAAATGAGCTGCTAAGATACAGTTTGCCTAAGAAATTCTCTACATAAGACAACAGTTAAAGCAAAGGAATCACTGAGAAATACAGCTTACAGAAATGGTCTTGTGCAACAAAGTCATTAAGATTAATCTGGCTAGACACAAACTTGGACTGTTCAAGATGCATATCCTGTTCATATCCTTCACAACAGCCAAACAAAATAAAATGCTGACTTCAGAAATCTAGTTCAAAAGATATCCTGAATTGTAGCCAGCCCATGAGACCACATGAGAGAAGTCAGAATTACAAGGACAGTTAAAGAATGTGATAAAAAGATTTATTCTTTCAGACACATTAGCTAAATTAAAGACGACGGACTGCTACCAATTACCCTGTCTGTCCAGTTAGAAGAGTGTAAATGAAGAGACAGAGCATCCAGGAAGCACATAGTGCAAGGCAATGCAGGGAACAAGAATGCAGGAGCCCAAAGTGAAAGACTGCACCGTGGAGACAGTATAGCTAGCACATGCTTTTCTTCAGAATTTGTTGTGTTATGGAGAATTTTTTAATTATTCTGAATACACTAATTCAGAAACAAGTCTTAGATGACAAAATCTGTTTCAGAGAGACTGACAGACATTGCAACAGAGAATAAAAATAAGTAAGTCAAATGCAGGCAGATGAAAGTAACCTTTTATGCCAGGCTAATAGCCATATTTCAGAGAGATAATGAGAAATAAGGTATCAGGAAATTCAGAGACAAAGCAACCACTATACTCTTAAGAGACAATGGTAAGAGATGGACATTTGGGTGGTTGAAGCATAGAAAGTAAAGTGGAGGTAGAGAAGACAGACAGGAAACATAGGATTATTGCAGCAGGAAACAACAGAGGAAACCTGGGCTCCCAAAATAGGGTAGGAAAGGGGGGAGGTTGTGAAGCCTAAGGAAAGACAGTAAAATCCAGTCTGAGGTGCTGAAGTAAACGGTTAGGTGTTAGGAATACCAGAGCGGGTATTAAGAGACCTGTCCACCTCCTGGATCCCCTCTAGTTAGAATCCAAGAGTCCAGACTGCTGAGTCTCCAGAAGGCAGCACAGCAACTGGTATTCGTAGCAGCAGCTACAAATGTTCCCAGACATAAACATGTAGCACCTAGCAGCTGGGACACTGTGGACTGCAGGCACTGCACAATAAGGAAACCAGCCAGTGGGTGCTCTCTCTGGTCATCAGGCAGGCAGCAGCCACCGCTTGCACAGTGAGCCAATGCGCTGCAAGTAAGGTTATTTCTATGACACCTAACAACTCCTGGAAGCTAATGGGAACGGAAGAGCAGCTGAAGGTATGTCTTCAGTAAAGGTGTGACTGAGTACTTTGTCTTTTTTGAAATACAAGTTACATCTCCATGTTCTCAAACTATCAAATCACTAGTCAAAACCAGAAATGAAGCCCTCAGTTTCACAATCATGACAACATATTTAAAGAATAAAACCACATCACCTCAAGGACTCTTATGTTATCTTCTGAAGCTTGTTCACAAATTAACTAGCTTAGTGCCCATGACCCCCAAAGCATTTCAATTTAAATGCTCAGTTTTCTTAAATGGTTTGAGGATGCTTGAATAAGTATCATGTATACTTGATCTGAGAGAACAACTTCACTGAAAACTTCTCTTCAATAAATCAAAAAGTACAACATTTTATCCAAAGGAAAAGCAAGAAATAGCAAGATAAGATCTACTGCCATACAAGTATCAGTTTAGCATTCTCCATAAAAGCATGTACTTCTTTTAGTTTTCAGTTTTCATCAGTATTTTGCCTCAAGCAAGTATAAGTTAAAGATTGGGGTGGGGGGTTTGTTACATTTATTTGAAGGGAAACTTTTAGCTTTAAGTTTAGGCATACAAAGAGAATGAAGTCAAGCAGTTATCTTAAAGAAATCTGATTAACATACTTTTCCAGAATAATACATTTTCAGCATTACTGGATTTTCAGGAAGAGTTCAAGCATGGAAGATCTTTTAAACTTGGATGAATAAATATTATTAAATCATTCCAACAGAAAGAACTGCACTCTTCTTCTATAGAATTTTTCTAAATCTCTTGACAAAATTAAAAAAATAAAACCATGACATACTTTATTAATATATCTCACCTAACAGCGTCCGTATCAAATTGCAAATTTGGTTTATCAATCAATCCCAATGAATAGAGTTGGTATGCCAAAGCACATTTTCCCACCATAAATTGGGCTGTGTTAGTGCGATCTAAACAGTCCACACAATTGGTTCGGAGAACTCCTGTCTGAGAAAGCAATTCAAATAAAGAGATTTTTCTTAATTAACAAATTACTATACTCACAATTATTACTTTTTTCCTACTATCCAAGACTTGTCAAATCTCAAAGTTCACAAAAATTTGAGGTAAGCCATTTCTAAAGACGTTGAAAAACAACTCAATCTCTAGCAAGCTACACTGGACTGCTGTAACGCCTACTTTCAAAATATTCTTGCTTTTATCATTACACAAACTGAGTCTCTCCTATTCACAAACAGCCCTAAAGATTCACCTTAATGAGAAAAGTTATGTTATTTCAGTAAAGGAGGTCTTATTTTCAAGTTATGTTGCAACTACTGCAAAAAAATAAGCACTCTTCTATCTTGCCATGGTTCTACTGTGATGGTACTTATCTCTTAAGCTTTCTGTATCTGGAACAACACACACAAACTCAAGGTCACAGTCATGCACATATTCTTTTACACAGTTTGCACCAACATCTGTCAATTCCATAATGCACACAAAGTTATTTTATATTATGAACAACTGCAAGGAGCATAGTTTAATATATCAGCATGGGAAATTCTTGTGCTTAAATATATATGGTTACATCCAAACTAGTCAACTAAAATTCACTGCCTTAATAAAGAAGCACTTTTAGGTGTGACTCAAGATTCAGAGATGAACTGTGACCCCAATGCTTAAATGTACTCCAAAACTGATACCATAAGTGATTAAAGTTAAGAGGCAGATAAAATACTCATTCCCACCGTTAAGCAGTGCTTCTAGTTTTATTTTCTTTCACTGATGGAAATTGTAACAGGACACAGACTATTCAATACTGGTGAAAATGTCTATGAATGTCACCAGGCTTAAGTATGTTTATTCCTCACCTTCTCTGTGTAACATCACATTATGCAGTTTGCTAAAATGCTGCTATTTTAACTGTCAATGCACTAGTAACAATGCAGACTAAATAGTAATGGAAATTTGTTTAAAATACAACCATTTCTCAGACTACCTCCAGCAAAAATTAAATTCCAATAGCAGGAAGTTTTGTGGTACCATGCAAGAACTTTAAGACCTATTTTCCAATTGGATTTCTGGGATGGACAGCAATAATGCTCTTTACTATAATTATTAATTTAAACACACTCCATGAATCATCAAATAGGTATTTAAATTAAACGATTCACTGCTGTCATGCAAGTGCTGATCTACATCACTGTAACTGTGAATTAATAAAGTACAATTTAGTACCTGCAAGCGACCAGTGGAAACAACGTAACCTCCCAGTTCATTCCATCTGAAAGAGAAACAAAACAGAACGCCACAAATAATTTAAAAAAAATAATAGGTCATACCATGTATTGATTTGCTCAGTGAAAAACAGTGACAATTAAAAACCTGCCACACAGCAAAACTGATGTCCCTGAATAGCAAAGGCAGTGAAAACTCTACGCCACAGTAAGATGTTGTATTTAAATGACTTCACGACTGACCGGCCAAAATCTCCTGGAAATATTCCAAAGCCATACAAATTTTCTTCAGCGCACAAAAGCTGAAGTAGGTATAATGCCAGCAACTGGAAAGTAGATGCCTAACATACATGGTAGCACAAGGTAGTTGATTTAAATCTTCCCTCATACTGATTCTAGTCATAAGAAATAATGTAACAGACATAGAAATCCCCAAGAACTCTCCAAGGAATAGATGTTATTCATTATGCATCAATTAAATTATACGTACTTTTCATCTGGCCGCAAGATACTGCAGTAGGAATCAGGTCGATTTACAAAAAATCCAGTTTTCTTTACTACACTTTCTGCAATCACATTCAGTCTATCAAGAACATTGCAAAGTTTGCTAAGAAGAGAAAAAAAAAAAACAAAAAAACCCAAAACATAGTCAAGATACATTAATACTAAAAAAAGTTCACTGCTTGGAAGGTCTTTCAATAACAAAAATTATTTAAATAAGAATAACACCACAGCTTTATTTACACAACAGTAATTATGTCTATAGTTTTCTTAGATTTTACAGACTTAGGAAACACTGACTGTATCTGAGCAATTTTGTTTACTTTTATTAAAATGCATTACATTAACTAGAAGTGGAAGACTCCGAAACTCTGAAACTTCTTGACTTTCATATCACACTAATTTTCCCCTAACAAATGTTCAGTGGAATGAGGTAGAAAAGGATCCATGATCATGCTAAAATCATACTCCCTCATTTGGTTTGCAAGGTGTTGTTTTGCTCAGTAACATTTGTCCACGTGTAGCCTTCATGACTTCCTACACCTCCTGCTCAGATCAGGGCTTCCATCCATTCATTGTAGGGGACTTCAACTTCTGCTTACTTCTACTTATTTTCAGATAAAGTTTACTCAGTTTTTATTACAGGGTTTACACTTCAAGTAATAAAACTAGTACTGCTTTCCGGCAGCCCTACTTCAAAACTACATGTTAAAACAAACATGCTTTCAGTATTCCTGAAACTGGCAGCTCCTTAAGCAGACATATACATTATCTTCCATTCCTAAATATCTTTTGCTTGTATAAATAATCTTGTTCAAAGATCTCAGGCATATTTATATCTGTAGTAGGGTGGGTAAACATACACCAAACTTAAAGATAGAAGGGAAATCCTTTGATCAACTAGTATCATTTCTCAGCTAGGACAGACCACTAAGCCTCATCAGCATCACTCAAGAGGAAAATCAAGAACTTGGAACTAGCGTATCTTCTGAAAGGAAATCTAGTCTTATTTTGAGATTTGCTATTTAATGGTAACACAGGCAATTGCATGTGCATCCAACAGTACACAATGCCATTTTAGAACAAAAAAGTAGTGTGAAAGCACTACTTTAAGTCAAACTTTAAAGTTTCACACCCCCATGAGCAACTGTATCAATGAACTTGTAATTTCAAATAGTGAATAAGGATTTTTTGCAAACCTTTTCCATAAATTTTTAATTGAAAACATATTAATTTTAGTCCTACCCCTTGAACCATACCAATTTTCCCATTGTTTTACTCAGACTGACACAGTAACAGATACCTGAAAGTTGACCAACAATTCTTATCATCCTTCTACAGTTTCTGGCATTAATAAAATACAGTAGACATATGCAGATCGGAGAACTTTACAACCGAATTGTGTGTTACTTCAGAATAGCAATCTATACCTGTAGATTTAAAATGTTTGTGCCTTGTAAATAGTTCTACATTTAGGAAAATATTCACTCTTTTCACATAATTCTAGTACAGCATTATATTGCGCAAAAGTGTAGAATAAACTTACAGAATATATTCTGCCTTTCTAAAATACATGCTTCTAACAATATGAATGTTTAAAAAAATTGGTATTAATGCCCTCATTTCCTTTTGGTAAAGAAAACTTAAAAGAGTGACTGATATGAAACCCCTTGTTTTTCAAAATTTTGTAACTCAATAAATTCAGTGACTGAGAAGGAGTATCTGACAAATGCAGTGTTTTGACTAATTCAAAGTAAAAAGTGAATGTTGATGTCTTTCTAATAGCTTTTTTCTAAAATTTTCCTTTGCAGAGATTTTCAAAGTTTTCAGGCCTAGCTCCACTTTCATAAGAAAACACAGAAACCATTAAAAATCCTCCAAAAAGGTTGAGAGTTTATTCTGCCTGTAGGCCTTTATAAAATTCTCCCATCATTCACTGTCAATACATTCAATTGAAAAACAACACACTCAGTAGCATACAGTTATTTTCACTGTGGCTAAAGCACTAGTACAAAGAAGGATCTTTTCTACCTTTTCGTGTATTTGGCCATATCCCAGGGTATATATATAATTGCATGCTCTGGCGGCAAAAACTGGTTGAGATAGGTCACGGCAGCAACAAGCTCTTCACTAAGAATCCTTTCGTGCTTTCTTTTTTCACGTTCCTTTTGTAAAAAGAAAAGGAAGCTAACATTACAATTTCCACTAACAAATGTATGTAACCCATATACATATGCATGTATGTATATATATAGCAGAAATTTAAAGTGGAAGCTGTAACAGTAGGCAGCTCTTCATAAATACTACAATTATGTCATTAACAGACAGAAAAATCTAAACATTCTGAGGTTTTAATAACTGAACTGTATTAGTAGTAAAAGTCACTTGGCTGAAAAATGGAACCCTGTAACAGCAAAGAAAGGCACACGGAAACAGAAGTGGTAACAGAAGAAGAAATGGACAAAGACAAGAGAGAAGGAAAAAGGTGGAAAGGAAAATTCCCATTTAATTCTGGGATACAAGAGAAAGCAGGCAAATTCTTCTCCACCACTGATAGGAGACAGGGAACAACAGCTATCATCTCCCAGCTTTGCAATAACTGGAAAAAAAAAAAAATTAGTTTTGTTGCCATTCTCTGAAAATACCATACATGTGTTGGTACTCCATATATTAGCATGGCTTTCCTCTCAACTTCAACCAAACTAAAACCTGCATTGAACCTACATTATAGAAACTGCTTTAAATATATAACCTAATGCATTCATTACTAATTAACAAATTTCCAGCACAGACAGATATAGGAAGACATAGATTTATATCGTACAAGGATGCTGGCGAAGGACTCTTCATTAGGGACTGCAGTGACAGGATAAGGGGTAATGGGTTAAAACTTAAACAGGGGAATTTAGATTAGATATAAGGAGGAAGTTCTTTACTGTTAGGGTGGTGAGGCACTGGAATAGGTTGCCCTGGGAAGTTGTGAATGCTCCATCCCTGGTGGTGTTCAAGGCCAGGCTGGACAGAGCCTTGGGTGACGTGGTTTAGTGTGAGGTGTCCCTGCCCATGGCAGGTGGGTTGGAACTAGATGATCTTAAGGTCCTTTCCAACCTTAAC
>JBCJKH010033279.1:0-41906 GCA_039877255.1 Loriculus beryllinus
TATGGAATACCTCTTTGGCTATTTTGAGTCAGGTGTCCTGTCCCTGCTTGCTCCCAGCTTCCCCTCCTCCCTGGCAGAGCATGAGACTCAGAAAGTCCTTGGTCAGATTAAACATTACTGAGCAGTACCTAAAAACATTGGTGTTATCAGCGCTGCTCCCGGACCGAAAGTCAAAACCACAGCACTGCACCAGCTAATAAGAAAGATTAAAAATGACTGCAACTGCTGAACCCAGGACAATTACACAGAGCCCAATGGCACAGGAGGCTGTTAGGTCCTGATTGCAGAGTATTCTTCAGTCATTACACTAATTTATAAATAGAATTTGTTGGATTGTCATTAATCACATTAATCTTTAAGTGTGGATCTGCTCCTTGTGTATCTCAAAGAAAGTGAGCAAGAGCTGCATCAAAGTTAAATGCTATTCAATAGGATTGTTAGATGTGTAGGCAAAGTGCTTTTCAAACTTTTTACAGATACTCCAACTCATTTGAAGCATTCAACAGAAAAGAATAGGCAAGGGCAAAAATGATTGATCCATGTTTTTAAGAAAAAAATTGAAGCCATATTTCCACTAGGAGCTTCAGATAGACATTGATATATTTATCATGAAGGAGCCCAGGAGCACCAGCCTTTGCATCACTAAAAATGTATCCTGCTGCAGGAATTTACAGCTGTAATGTAAGATTCATAGCCACTCTCTTTATTTATTGGAAAAAACTCTTGCAGCTAAGTAAAGACATAAATACAAAATTAAATCACAAAAACTACTTTGAACTAGTGTAGGAATACTCCTTAAACTTACGGGGCAAGGATGACATAAAACTAATGTTGAAATGCAGTTTCAGATGAACCAGTTTTATTTACTCATCCATTATGTCTAACATTACTTTACACCTAATATGTAAAATCAGTTTTTTGAGAGTATTTGCTATATGAGCATAACCGGAGGACTCAAGGACAGCATGTTAGACAAAGATACATCCATGGGTTTCTGTCTTTATGATTTATAGTTTTTATGTCACCATAAAATTATTTTTACAGTTTATTTTACTAGTGTGTAGTGAGAGAGAACTTTATATGCTTTTGAAAAATAGCTTCATAAACAAAAATAGTCTGTCACATGAATTCTTTGAGTGCATAGATAAAGGTGTGAATGCCTATATTAGGTTATTATTTGTCCTTTTAGGTTACTGCAGATATTTTATGTGTCTGGCATACTATAATATTCCTATGATGTGTTATGGGCTGATGTGTTATGGACTTCTCACTTTTTCTGCTAGGACGTCTTGTAGGGATCTGAAGTGTGAAACTAGGGAATGGAAATACCTTTTGGAGTAATGTGAATTTTCCTGGAGCATGATTTCCCCTGTAGCTAGAGAGAGGATGGTATAAATAGATGAATGTCCTGTGGCCACAGCTCAATGGGCTGAGGAGTGTGGGAGAGACGAGCAGCTTTTTCCCTTCAGCAACCAGGAGAATGGGCGCAAAAAACAAACCATCACCAGGAGCAATTGGTGTTGACATGTTATCTTGGATAATGACAATCCATAGTTTCTACATAGTGATTTTTCATCTCTAGATCTTATGGTTCTCCATCTGAATTTTGAAGGTTGCAAAACTGATTAATTAAACTAGCAGCATTAGTATAAATAGTGCTGATTATTCTCTGAGCTTTCTCTTCTTTAATCATCTAATTGGAACTAAATCCCTATTTATCAAATAATGTAGGTTTCAGCATCTGAATACAATGGATTTTAAGTCTTTTCACTTGAACTCAGGCATTGTTAGAAAAGCTTTGGGAATATTTCTGTGGGATTATACTGATTGTAGGATTTGGCTTTTTCAATATATCATTTGAGCTCTTGGAGATCTGAAGATCTGGGGAGGGGGTCAACAGCAGCACTTCCTGTCCTCAGGTCACACTGATTTGATGTGGAGACAGTCTGAAGCGATTGGTTTAGTCTATGCAGGATTCATAACAGTTATCGAACAAGAGGAAGAAGAACTGTGCAACTTCAAAATTACTAGGACAAGTGAAAGGACTTTGATCTCATATTTTAGACTTCCATGTCAAGACCTTCAGACTATCAGTATTTACTTCTTCAGGAGAAAATTGATGGCATTTATCAAAATGGGGGCTCTGGTCTGCCTTCTGTGGCTGCAGAGCCAGCAAAGGAGATGCCTTGGTTTTCCTTTTCCTCTTCCCAGCAAGCTGACTTAGGTAGCTGTGAATCCCAAAGATGTATGGTTTGCTCCATGCTCCAGCCCCCCAGGTCGGTACTGAGAAGACATTGTTGACTTCTCATAGCAGTAAGGTTTCTAGACTTGGTTATATTCTGGTAATTTATCAAATGTTTTAATGTTATAGCTAGCACTGCAGTTAAAAATCTCGGAAAAAAAATGAATAACTTACTGGAGACTTTCATAAATTGCCTACCATATTTACACTGTTACTCCATAACAGAATCTATGTTAAATGATCAGAGAGAGCACTCTGTGGCCCAGTGTGGAGAAGACTGAGTTATCATTAATCAAGAATTGTCAGGATAAAAGAAAATATGTGGAAACAATATGTGAATATTTTCCAAACCTAGATGATACAAAATCTGAAGAAATACGAACTATAGAATACTTGTGCATTATGTGCTCTTTGGATTATCAAAGCTTGGTTATAATCACAATTGTACTAAAATAGGAGAAAAAAATGCAAAATGTACAGCTCTGGTGGAATGATGTAAAAAAGGAAGCAAGCAACGCTGGCTTCATCTCAAGTCTTTCAGTAGGTCTGGAGCTTTCTGTAAATGCTTTGAAGGGTGGAAAGGACAGATGTTCAGGCATATACTACTGACATATACTGCTGGCTGGCCACAATCAGGTGCTGACACCTCAAGCAAGGACAATCCTGGTGAGAAAAAGGGTGAAGCAGACCAAACATGGAAGCCCTGGTGCACAAATAGGGGAGGATCATCCCAGGGACCTGCTCCCACAGTACCAAAACCTGGGAGATAGGAAAAATACTGCTTCCTCTTATTTGCCAGATTTAAGTGGTTGTTTATTGTTGTTGGAATTTTCAGATCAAATTTTACTTTCAAAATTTAGTAACATGTTAATATTTTTCTCCTTCTGGTGGTGTCACTGCTTTAATAGGTTGATAGAAACAGGGAGTTTCCTTTCAGCTTCCCCCACCTCAGTATGATCATAATTTTCCAATGACTGGTAAAGTCAATGTCATTCTCTGTAAATCATGAGCTCCAAGCATTTTGCCCTTTAGAAGCTTCTCTTCTTCAGCATTTTCTACAGCAACTCTTCTCAAAGTGAGAAGGAACATAAGGGGGAGAAGTCACATCTTGATTCTATCCCACACACCTGCTTAGAGAAGTGTCTTGCTGCAGATCATCTTTAACAGTCTGGCATAGTTGATTGGAACAGGAAACACTTGGGGTTGTGCCAACATTTCTGTAGCTGTAACCCACAATGTCTCCATAGACTTCTGCAAACGATATGGCTGTGCAACACCTCGTGCTCAGACCTGTGTATAAAGGAATGATCTATCTCCTTTCCAGCTGGATCTTTGACAGTATCCCCATTTTGGAGTATTTCCCATACACAGTCCTTTGAACCACCTGCTGGTCTTATCTTCCTCAGCTATGCATCTCCAGTGTATTTGGACTTTGTTTAAACTTGATGGTTAAGTTATACTCATGATTTTATCACTAAATAGGTGTTTAATCTTTCCTCTGCATGAAAAGAAATGGGTTTTATACAGTGACTCATCTCCTTGATTTAGTATTACCATATGCTGTTGATTGCGTATTTAAATCAAGCTAATATAAAACGTTGAAGTTTGATTTCAGTGACTTTATTGAGTGGGGGTTGGTGCATTGATTGTAATGTATGATGTTTAACTTCACTCACTGGATATTTAGCATGTATTAGCTTTTATTAGAGAAGAAATACTTGCCTGGTGAACAGGACTATAGTGAGAAAGAAAAATTAAGCAAGACTTACAGGTTCTTTCTTAAAGGGAAAAAATCTTTATTAAAGAGAAAAACTATGCAGCTTTCCCTCATCTCAAGTACCATTCAACCATTTGTCTTCACCATTTATTTATACTCCTCTTGCCATCAACCCATGTTCTCCGCTTCATTTCTTCCTTCCTTCTGTATCTAGGCACAGGAAACACGTCGTCCTCTTTTAGGTTCAGCTTTCCAGGGATTTGGGTGCAAAGAAAAAAAAAAAACCAAAAAACAAACCCACAAGCAGCTACTCCTGAGGTTACCCAATAATTCTTTCCCATTGTAATTCTGATTATGAAGTCTGAGTTCAGTTTTCAGGCTCCTGATCATTCATCATGTCACTGCAAAGAAAACAGAAAACAGTAAGATGAGAAAAGAAACAGAAGATGGTTCAAATGTATGTTTTGTTTTTTTTTTCTGACCTTCCAAATCTAGGATGTGGCTGTATTGTGAAGGACAAAGCATGAGCTGGGTGAGTGACCTAAAATGACACCATATATCCTGTTAGCCTCCTATTTATTTTTTCTATTATTTCTAACGTTTCCAATTGCAGTAAATTTACCTCTGGTTTTTTTTGGTGCATGCTTGTTTGGGTTTTTTTTATTAAATATTACATAAAACCATATTACCTTTCTTAGTTCTAATTTTTTTTCTACAAATACCATTTCATGCCTACTTTACACAATCCCCTAGCTGCTGGCTTGTGAAATGTAAGCAGGACGCTAACAGCTTCTGTGTACAACACCTTTAAAAAATGTGGGAGAAAGTCAGACCTTTGTTAAATACACAAATGTGTAATTCATGGTAGGGTAATTAAATTTTTCCACGCTTACTGGTACTTTTTTGTGTAAGTCTTTTAAGAGCTTTTGGCTACAGCAGGGGCAGCTCTTGGCAGAGTCTGGTTCATAGATGCAGGTTATTGACAGCTTAGCAGGTATTTGTTATTGTCATACGTAAAATGAGACCCACCACTGAGGAAAGACTGAAACAAGAGTATTTTTTCATCTTATCTGAGATTAATATTCGTATTTTGGTATATTTTGGTGATCTAGAGTCCATTTCATATTTCAAACCAAAAGTCATGACACTGAACCTCTGTCACACTCCCATATTCATTACCCTTACTGAAGCAGAGCTGGCCCTGCTCCTACCATCTTGTCTCACTTTAAGCATCTGAGCAACTGAAGAACTCTATACGAGTAGAAAATCATCCAGACCCATATAATCTGCTTAAATGGCACAAGTATTGAACTGTCTTCATGATTGGTTAGGATTAATATACTGCCTCCTTACTAAATCTAACCAGCATAGGCACTGTTGTCACCCATGTACTCATCTCCACTGCATGGTGGCACCTAAGTGGGAACAAATTAAAAGGGAAACTGGGTGTTCTTCAGTATTAGTTGTGAAGAGGCAGCACAGGTAGAACAAAGACAGTAATATTAACTTACAAGCCTAGGATGAAGGCCAAATAGGAAAAGTATTGATTTTTCTTGTTTGTGTTTTGTTTTGTTTTTTTTTTAACATCAATAGAATCAGTAATGCATCACTTTTTTATGAGAAATGATCCATCCCCCTCCCTTCTAATACTGTCACTTTTTTTGTAATGAGGTTTTATTAGATAACCTATGTTCTGTAAATCACATTTGCAATATTATATCCCAGACTTCTCAATAGACATTGAATTCTCTTCTTGTTAAGAATACTTGTTGAATTATTTATTTCTATTTGAAAAAAAGCACTTCAGAGTTGAGTAAAAATTGGAAGGGAAGTGATATTTAAAATAGAATGAGGGATATACAAATGACATTTGCAATCCTTGGTTAAGTTTTCTTCCTTGTCATACAAACTATTCTTCTTAAATCTAGGCTTAAATCTTTCTCATTTAGGACTTAATGCCAAAGTCCATTGGTGAGACTGTCAAGACACACGTCATAACCAACTGAAATGGGAGATCAGCAACCTTTAAAGAATATGGAGCAAGCCAACGTCAGATTCTTGAAGTCTTCAGTTAGTTAATTCTGTGAAACAATGTGATGCTCTGGTTCGTGGCATACCAGTGCACACTGGAGTTCAAGAACAATGCAGTATCAATCATTTAAATACTTGTCACAAGGCAAAAAGTACAGGAATTTCATACTGAAACATTCCAAAGTTCTTATATTAATTCATTTTTGGACTTTTAATCCTGCTCTCTTCTTCGCAGTTGGTCCTCAATGACCACAGAAACACCCCTACCTTGAAGGCAAATATCACCAGAAACTTGTGCACAATTTTGAACCTGAGTTTCACAGTTTCTTAATTGCTTTGGCAAAGTTTTTTATGGAATATAGAACTGATTTCCTGTGAAAATTATTATTTTATTGGGTTTAATTTTCTCTCTGAGGACTTAATTAAAAAGAAATTCTTTTTCTGTTTGTGTTTTCATCAACAATATCTCATCAATTCATATTAAATACAGGTGTATTTTGAGAGAATAAACCCTTTTAGTTGAAGGCTTTAAACTGTAAAGAATAAAAGGGTGATTAACTTGTCTGTGTTATTCACACAGTTTGAGACTGTATGCCTCATTCTTATTTGAACCAACACAAGGAACTAATATTTCTCCATGTTGCCAGGTGTGGAAATGGACAGCAGGTCCTTGAGAAGTTTCACTCCACACAAGTTGTTCTACTTGCAGCAGGAGTGAGAGTCATAGAAGCCAAACTCAGTATTTTATTTCATGGACCAAGTGAGGTTTGTTCCTATCAAGAGAATTAATACCTTTAGCTATTTTTCTGTAAACTCTAGGTAAAGAAAAGGTGCTGTAGTTGTTTTGGGTTTTTTTACCCATATGTAAGCCAAAAACGTCTTTTTAGCTGCCTGTGATTAACAATCTTTGAATTCCTTTACATCTATTATGATTTCACAGGTTATCTGAAATTCATTAGTTTTCTCATTAACATGTAACACGTTTGGCTATTTTGATTATGTTTGCTCAAATATTTTTGCCTGACTGCTAAACCTCCATTTTCTAGTCCTCTTTGAATAGCCATCAAACCTCTGTGAACTATTCTGCTCAAAATAGCAGCATTAGTAATAGCTGAGGAAAAACATCTTTTGAAAGGATGACGTCAGATGGATATATTTTCAGCTTAGAGCTTTAAAATAATTGTCATGGTTTAAGCCCAGCCACGCAGTCTCTCTCTCACTCCCTCCGCCTTCCTCACCCCACTCCCAGAGGGATGGGGAAGAGAATCAAAAGAATATAACTTCCGCAGGTTGAGATAAGAACAGTCCAGTAACTAAAGTATAACACAAACCACTACTGCTACCACCAATAATAATAATGATAAAGGAAATAACAAGGGAAGAGAATACAGCACCTCACTACCCACCGACCGATACCCAGCACAACCGAGCAGTGATCTAGCCCTTCTGGGTAACTGCCCCCAGTTTGTATACTGGGCATGACTTGCTGGGGTATGGAATATCTCTTTTGGTCAGTTTGGGTCAGGTGTCCTGTCTCTGCTTCCTCCCAGCTTCCCCTCTTCCCTTGCAGAGCATGAGACTCACAAAGTCCTTGGTCAGAGTAAACATTACTTAGCAACCACTAAAAACATTGGTGTTATCAGCGCTGTTCCCAGGCTAAAAGTCAAAAACACAGCACTGCACCACCTACTAAGAAGGAGAAAAATGGCTGCTACTGCTGAACCCAGGACAATAATTTTTGTTGTTCTCTAAATAGTTCTGACATTCTATATAAAAGTAATCACAAAGTATGCCATGTTTCATCAAAAGTACATGATCTTTTTACTAATATACAGTTGAATGAGAGAACACTAAAATAAGTTAGTTTTAAAGGTCTATTTTGTACATTGTCAGTTTTGAAAGAAAAAGAAAAAAAAAGTTTTGGTAGCTCATCTTCTACCTGTACACCTGACCACTTTTATTATTAGTTCCACTATAAATGACAAAAGGTTTGGGGTTTTCTTCTTCAGCACAGGTACATACATATCAATATCAGTTGATTATTGACACTGACTACAAGGAATATTTGGAATTGCGTATAAACCTACTGCATTTTCTTGGTACCTTATAAGTTGGCATTTTGTTATTTTAATTCTTTTACTGTCTTTGCAAAGAGAATCATACAAGTGATGAGTTTAGTTTTGATCCATATTTGCTATGGCATCAAATTTTCCTTCTCTCAAGCTATCGAAAATATGTCTATTCTTTAACAGAATAAAGAAACCAAAACAGTCATTAACATGTGGTTTTCTTTGTACCTCTACCCTGGGCTCTAATCTTTTGCTCGAATGTTTTATGGTGTTAAAACAATTTCTTTATCTGATGAGATTCCTGTTCTGAAGGATAATGATTAAGTTGGGTATTTCAATCCAAATACTGAAAGGCTAAAGAATAAGATAAGAAACAGAAGTGAGGATGCAATTAGTGTCATTCTGGGCAGTGATTGTTAATGATTCCAATAGCATGGTAGGACTCAAGGGCCCACAGTGGCAAAAAACAAAGCATGCCATTTAAATTTAAATCTGTATTTGCACATCACAGTACCTCTTATTCCAGGCTTCTCTAGGACTCTGGCATGTCTTAAAACACTGTATTGAACTGAGAGCCCAACTGTGACATGGCGAATTGCTGATGATAAATTGCCATATTAGCCAGAGGGTGTCATCAAGGCATATTGAAAAGATAGTGTTCTTGGAGTAGGTGAGTTAAGATAGTAAAAAATCATGAAATAAAGAGCCTAAAATATTTTGCATAACAAACACAGGTTTGTGCAATTAGAAAGGCCCAGCGTCTTTGTCCTCGCTATTAAGAAGCACGTTAAGGAGCTACAAACCAATCACAGCTGACCAGCAAATTCTAATTATGAGAAATTCATAATTCTAATTCTTTTTCTTGTGCATTTGGGCCCTACACCTCTGACCTTTCTTATCAGATTGATGTAGGAGTAGTCATACAACAGGGTTTTTTCTCTAGGAGCAGTGGAGTAACTTTCTTAGAGTTATTCTTAAGTGGATTTGATCCTACGATCACTAACACCCGAGACTCAGAAATAGAAGAGGTCAAGATATGGATGAAATCACAAGTAAACAACTGTGCAGGAGAACTGTCAAGATTTTAAAAGAAAGCAGGTTAGTTGAATGTGAACTTTACAAAATGGACATGGTGGGTCAAATTAAGGGGAAATAATCCCCAGCTAAAAAGGGCAGTGCAGGAAAAAGGATGACCTCTCCATGTGGTTGAGGGAGAGGTCAAACAAAGACCACTGATCTGAAGAGCCAAAACAAGGGAGCAAAGTGGGCAGAATGTGATGTCAGCAGAGTAGAAAGGTCAAAATAACACATAACTTGAATTCATGACTTCTTATGCTGAAAGTAACATGACCATGGATATTCATAGTATGGATTTGTGTGCAGCTCTTGAGAGAAAGGGAGAGTTAGCAGCTTGCTCTGCCTCACCAGGTTAGTCCTCAGACAGCTTTCCAGGGTGGCTCTAAGATAATATCTAAAGACTGGACTATTATTATTCACTACTATTCACTGGACTGTTATCCAATATGGGAAGAATAGCAAAAAAAAAAATGTCATCTGTTACCTACTAGCTATTAGTATCCACTGATCCCCAGAACAGATGAGGATGTGCTTCTCTTTGGCACTGTATATATCTGTATCAACAAGATGGTGTCCACCTCAGACAGTGTTTTGAGTATAATATGAGTGAAAAACAGCAGAGACAACAAAGTGAAAAATGTAAGCATCGTGTCTTAGAGCATATAGAATCATATTATAATTGTAAAATATTTTCATGCAAACATCTTACCTGAAGCTTACTGAAAATTATTCTTCTCGGCTTCACTGATCTGCAGGATAGTGGTGTGAGTTCTGGCTTCTAAACTGGGGTGAGTGCTGGATGTCTTACACCTGTGGGATATATGGATGGGCTCTCACTGATGAAAAACCAGGATCCATAGCAGAAGTGTATGCATAACATAAAGTGGGATGCAGATGTGCCGTGTCAACTGCCCAGCTGTGTCAAGTGCAAGAACCACAACAGAAAATAGCATAACATTGTGAGGATTAATGAAGTTTCTAACTAAAGATGGCAGACCTGTAGGATTTTAAGCTTCTGTTTTACCCAGCTGCTGCTGTATGCTCCCAGAGGGTATGGAGCTGAACCAGGACAGAGCTTCAGGCATGGCTGCGCAGAGGCTACAAGGATTTTCCAGCAGCTTACAGGAGGCCAACAGGCAGGATGAGGTCTTGTACACCCATGCTTTTCCACCACCTCTGCCACTGGGAATTCTCCTTAGAAGAAGAGGGATTATATACTTCAAGTATATCGTATCTCTTCACTCAAAAATAAAGGTGTAATGCAGCTGCTTTGCTGTTCTGTAGTTTTGGCTAGCACTACATGTTTTTATATCCCATTCTAACATGGTAAAAAAGGTATGTATATAAAAACAAAGCAATATAGAGGTTTTTACTAAGAGCTGTTCAAATTAGAAACTTTAAATAATCATAGCTGCTTCTACTTCACAGAAACTTATAACATCTATTTTCCTTGTTTTTCTTATTATCTTCAGAAATTTTCTGGTTTTCTTTGTTTCCCTCTTTATTTTGTATGTCACAAAGCAGTAACCTCTCTCTTGCTGTATCTCTTTTTGTCTCTTTTCTTATGGGGTAGAAAAGAAAATGTAGAAAAGATATTTCAAAAGGAAAAAAATCTTTTGAATATCATGCATTCTATTGACCACAGTAGAACAAAAAGAAAAAAAAATAATCTGAAAATGTGCCAATTCTGAGCTGTGACAGTCTCCATCCTCTTCATTCTTGAATTAAAAGACATAGATAGGCCTACTAGTTCTTCTTTTAGCAAAGCTGAAACTTAGAGAATGTGTTTGGAACCCTTATGTTTCAGGGAAAAAGTACAGTTTTCAAAGCCTTTGTCTCTCAGGGATTTATGCCTGAACCTAATTCACAATCTGTTTCTATTTTTGCAAAAGGACTAGAGAAATTTTAGATTTTAAGTTTGATGATTTGCACCTTGATATTTCGATTCAAACAGCATCAATTGCTTCAAGTTTCTGAACCTGACAGAACAACTGAGTAGTTTTATTTTAAACACAAATAAGGAAAAGCTGTTTTTCAACATTTTTATTTTCTTGTCCATAAGGTATGTAAAATGAACACATCTGTAGAAATGCAAATGACTTAGATGTAAGGACAAGCTGAAATTCGGCCTTCTCAGGCAGGTTATATTTATTCACCAGCATTCACATATTGTCTCATCAACACATGTAGGCACTTCTATTTTTGAAAAGCCTCCTTTATTACTGCTAGAGTGTTGAAGCTGAACTGCCTTTTCTAAAAAATATTCCTTAGATTGACAGATTCTGTTAACTAAAAAAAACCCCAAAAGCCACAAAACAACAAACACCCCTCACAACTCTCTGTGCCTGCTGTGCAAGAAGCCACAAAAACTTTAAATGTATGAAAAAATGTAACTGTTCATCAGTTGGCTTATGGACTTAAATTCACTTGTAATTGTGCACTTTTAAGTTTTCATAGGTCTTTCACTGTCTTTATGTTTTGTTTCATATTATAAGGAGCATTTAGGGTAGACAGTGACATTAATATTTATTTTTAATATTGAATTAGTCACGGTTAAACTTGCAATACATTGCTGCCACAGTGGTTAGTGCTGTGCATAGATGTCCTGGCTTCAGCACTAGCAGTCATTTTTCTCCTTCTTAGTAGCTGGTGCAGTGCTGTGGTTTTGACTTTCAGCCTGAGAACAGCACTGATAACACCGATGTTTTTAGTTACTGCTCAAATGTTTAGTCTGACCAAGGACTTTGTGAGTCTCACGCTCTGTCAGGGAGGAGGGGAAGCTGGGAGGAAGCAGAGGCAGGACCCAAACTAACCAAAGAGGTATTCTGTACCACAGCACGTCATGCCCAGGGATGTAAACTGAGTTACCCGGAAGGGCTAGTGCACTGCTGGGTTGGGCTAGGTATCAGTCGGTGAGGTGTTGTATTCTCTTCCCTTGTTATTTCCCTTGTCATTATTATTATTGGTGGCAGCAGCAGTGATTTGTGTTATACCTCAGTTACTAAACTTATCTCTGTTCTTATTTCAACCCGTGGGAGTTACATTCTTTCGATTCTCCTCTCCATCCCTCCAGGAGCAGGGGGAGTAACGGGCAGGGGGAATAAGTGAGTGAGACTGCATGGCGGACTGAGTTTAAAGCACAAAATACTGGAATTAAAAAAATATATATACACCCTTTTCCATGTGCCCCTGTTGAATGGAAATGAAATGAAATGAAATTAAATGAAATGAAATGAAATTAAATTAAATTAAATTTTTCCTTGTGCATTTAAATGAGAAAACAAGTCAATAATGCACCCCAAGCAATTTACGTGGTACTACATTATACTCCATCAGTGGAGAGACTCTAATGTCAATTGTCTAAGGAAAGGTTAAGTAACTGTAAAGCTACAGTGGGTTAGTGGGTTCAACACCCATATGATTTGAAAAATCTGTGCCCATGGTGCAGTACGATTTGTATCCTGTCAGACAGTCTGATGTAGTTCCACTGCTGACCTAAATTTTCATGACACACCTGCAAAAATTCATCTCAAAATTATACATACAGTTTCATTAGAAAATAACAAAGGTATCTTAGTGTTAAGCTATTAAATGGGGGAGACAGATCATTTGTACATGTCTCACCACTATAAATCTTACTGGATAATAATTTACAATAGCAGTAACCAAGGGACGAAAAATATGAACATTACCAAGTGGAAAAGGGATTCTAGAGACAGTGATAAATAAGCAGACGCCACAAAGGAAGCCTGCAAAGGCTCAAATGAAATATATATATGCTTGTGAAAAAAATAGGGCAAATGACTCAGAAAGCAGAGGACTTCTGTCTAGTTGGTCATATATAATAACTGGAAAATGGCAAAACAAGAAACATGTTACTGGAAAATAAATGTATTGTTCTAACTAAATTACCTAATTACTGTCCTTGCTGTTACATAACCAAGTTCTGCCAGGTAGTTGGTTTCTCCCACATAAACAAGAGAAGGGTGCTTAGCACCCAGCAGAAGATGCACAGTAGACGTAGAGAAAGTACGGCTCATGAAGGGTAACTTGGGATAATGATATGGGAAGAGTATCCAAAGCAGTCAGTATTTCTCCAGCTTAGATCCCGTTAACACTAGCTTCAAAATTATACTGCTCCTGAGGCCCTTGCTGAATAAATACGGTTGGCATCTTCTGTTATAGAAGCATTTCATTGCTGCTAAAGAGACTAGAGCTTCCAAAGTCAGAGTAGCAGGCAAAATTACTTAAAATAAAAATACAGTTACCACCCAGGGCTTAAGACAAGCTTTCAGAAGATACTGATGTCTACAGAAATTGGGTTTAAAACCAAATATGTAACTGTCCCTATGGAAATTCAGGTACTGCTATAAACCCCTGAGTGCCCAAGCTGACTCAAAGCACCAGGCTGTGCCTGAGCTACCTGATGCAGTAACAGTTTAATGATAATGAACTGAAGACTAGAGACTAAGCCATGACTTCGATGCTCATTCCCCGCCATTACCGCCACAGCTATCTTACTCTGATTCAGCACCTCTGTATGTCTGCTACACTGACAATGCTCTGGTCCTCAAATAACCTTTCTTTCTACATTAAGTACAAAGCCAAATCTCCACGGGGGGGAGAGACAAAACGTGACACTTCAGAGCACAGATTAGTAACCAGTCCTCCATCTCACTGACAGATATTTTGCAGGTTGCACAAAGCTTCACTGACTCTCCTGAAGAACAAATATGCAGTATCTACATGCGTGGCCACTGTGTTGCTAATCACAAAACCACATTTTCTAGTAGAGCACTGAATATATAGCACAGATTCACAAATTCAAACTGTCTCCTACAAGAACTGCATAAGCTATTTCCAGGTTTCATTTACCTCTTGGTGCTAGGTCAGAGAATGCTGTCGCTAACCATTTAGTCCTTCCATTCATGATGGGATGTCTGTATTACTGTCCTACACAGAAAGATCAGCATATCCACATGGGGGAGTCTTGTGGGGTTTTTCGTTTGTTTGGTTTGTTGGTTTTTTTTAAGAAGGATGGACCTACGAATTACCTTAAGAAAAGTAACTATAACCCATAAACAAATGCACATTTCAAGAACAACAGCACTACAAAAATGAAATGTCTAAATATTAGGAACTTCTGGAATTAGTTAAATGTCCAGTTCCACCTCATGGGCAAGCACTATGACACAGTATTAGTTATATGAGCACATATTATTGCTGTACAAAAGCTGTGCTCCTTTCAGGATAAGGGATGAACAATGAACAAGCCACTAGACTATGAGACCAGAAACAAAAGCACTAACCTACAGCCCTGAAATTCTGGGTTCTCTTCCCAGTAATGAAAAATTTCCTGTACAAATGGAAGGAAGACTGCCCATGAGATAGATGCACAGCAGTAACACCACCAGCCTTCAATTTGCGCTTCTCACAAGAAACTGTTGGCAAGTTTGAGGCACTTCTGCCATTTCTTGCAGGCAGAAAGAAGATCTGCTTTCAGCCAGATCACAGACATTAAATACAGGGTGGGGAGAAAGAAGCAAGAGAGGACCCACCCACACTCAGAAAATTTTAAAGACTCCAGGATACAAAACACTCACGTAGAAAGTAGCTCCCAGCACTAGTGATTATATCTACAAGAGAAGACAACTAAATATTTATTCAAACCCAGAAAAGCCGTAATGAAGTGTCACAAGAGAGAAGTGAGCCAAATGTACAGAAAGGCCAGGATTAAACAGAGAGGCTTTGGGTTGTTTGGGGTTTTTTTTAACCTCCTGGAAACAGACAACATACAGCTGAATTCTCCAGAAATTCTGCATTGTCATAATCCCCTTTACAACCTCCTCTGTGCTAACCCCATTTTATTTCTTTGCAAAATAAAGGTGTGTGTGAGGACATGAACTAGCCAGAAACAGTTCAAGGTTTTACAGTGAACATAAGCTTACTGGAAAGAGAGACTGTTGGCATGCCATGTGAAGAAAAGGTTAAATAAAAAAAGAAAGTATGTGAAACGCATAAGTATGCTTTAACACCAGAAAAATCACTGCCATCTTCCAATGAAGTTCCTACTTGCCAATTCCTTTTTAATTGTAGCTCCTTCTCTACATGAGCTCTGCTCAAATGATTTTTCCATGCTTCCTCTCCTTGCCTTCTGCAGCACAGCTACAACCTTCTCCTCTTACAAGCATAACCCTTACTTCACTCTTGCTTCCCTTTGTCAGCCTCTCCAGATAGCCTGACGTTCATCACAGCACCTTGTCAGATTTCTGATAACTTTTCAAATATGCAAAAGTTTTATCTGAACAAACTAGAATGAAAGACAGGGTTAGCAAACTCCACCAATACTTTCATGCAAGTACTGGAATATTTTAACACTTGAACAAATACTGTTTGCAATTACTTCTTCATGAACATTTCAGCAACCAAGTTTCACTAGCTGCTCATTATGCTCGTGAGCCAGCGTTTGCACTTCAACGAGTTCCTTTTTGTGTAGCTGTAGAAATGTTCGTGTCAAAATGTTTCATTTCTCATCTAGTCAGGGACATGTACCACACATTAACTTGTCTCCTCAAAGTTAAGGAAGGAATCCAATTTGAGGTATTCATGATCAAAACGAAATGCATGAAAACTATTTATGGCTAGACTGAAAATAGTGCATGTATTTGACAGAAAATTCCGAACCGCTCCTCAGCCCTCCATGAAGAGACCAAGAGACAATGATTGTTTTCAGAGTTACTCGTTAATAGCCATGCTCTCAGCCTACGGACTGACCCAGAGCAGCCATGTGACAAGTGTCTCCTAAGAAGCGCTCAACTATTTTTGTCTCTTTTAATTCCCTTGGGATTTCGCAAACGTTAGCACCTGGTTCTTTCACTTCTACTACCACACTGCGTCTCCTCTCAAGTGACCCCTGACACTGTGACAGCCACCAGAAAAGGCAGAAGTGACAAAACATGAAAGTGGATGTGGTGGGCAGCAGCCACAGGAGGCAGATGGCAGTGCATGGTGCAATAGGCCCATCATTGCTGGCCAGTTTGACACCTAGCATGCAGAGTGAACACGCAGCACCTTAAGGTTTTGAACAGAAAGGCTGCCTTCTTACCTCTTTTTACTTTCTGAGCTATTTTGCTGTCAACTTTAAAATTAGACATGGATGACACTCAAGCCTTCCAAGTCAGGGATGTGCAGTTTAACTCCTTTACCTGTCATCGCAAATAAAATCAGCAGATGTCTCGTCTGAATGACGTGACCGACTCCATAACAAAACCTTCTCAGAGAAGTACTCAGGGGCTTCCCTGCATGAGGGCCAAGCATTTGACTAACACAAGCAGATTTCTTACTTCAAAACACTCTAGTCCCACCCCACCCTTTTTGCTGGTCCTGCTTCTCTCCCCTCCTCAGTGCTGATAATTTTGTGTCCTCCATGTTAAAGCTGCTTAACTGACAACTCATTCCTTCCTTTCCACCTAAAACCATTTTCCACTCCTCCCCCCCAACCATGTGCCACCCTACTAATCTTACTTTTCCTTAATGTCAGTGGATCAGATGTGTCTGCAACCATGTGTTGGCAGTGGAGTGCTGTGGGAGCTCGTCTGTGAGGAGAAGCCAGGGCTGCCTTTGTGCTGGACACAGCTGGTTGCAACCAGTTACAGCTGGCTGAGTCATGGCCCCACCGCAGGGCACAGCTGAGCCCACTACTGATGCTGGTGGCACCTCTGGGAAAGGTATTTAATAAAGAGCAAAGCTCCCTGTTGAGGAGTGAGGTGAACGGTGTGAGAAACAGCAAAGTGAGTGCCCAGGCCTGGTGAGGAGGTGCTCCCAGCGCTGGGGTGGGTATTTACCTGCAGCCCCTGGAGGGACCACGTGGGACATCTCCTGAAGGACTGCAGCCTGTGCAGAGTCTGTGCTGGAGCTGGGGAAACCTGTGAGGAGGAAGGTCCAGCAGCAAGGGATTGTCATGGACTTCATCCTCATTCCCCTGCTCCACTCAGCAGAGGAAGCTGGGGAATCAAACTCCGCAAACTACACTTTGGAAAGTGCTGTTCTAAATTTGTCTTTGTTTTACATTATCCAAATCTATTTTAATTGTCTATAAATTAAATTATTCTTCCCTAAGCCACTGTTTTGCCCGTAAGGGTAAATGGTAAGCAATCTCCCTGTCTGTATCTTCATCCACGAGCTTTTGAATCTTCTCCCCCAGTCCTCTTGAGGAGGAGCAAAAGAGCAGACGAGTGGGTGCCCAGCAGTCAACGCACCACAACAGAGTGTTTTATTTTTAGCCTTTTATCTTTCACATAAAAATCATACTATTGCTTTGATCAATAATGTTATCTGTATGTTAAACAAAAATGTGGCTGTGCATCAAGATTTCAACTATAGATAACTGCAAGTGAAAAAGTATACATATGCCATGCATTCTATATGGGGTGTTGCTCTATCATAAGGGAGCCAGCCCAATAGCTGCACAGGAACTGGTGCCTCCTTTTTCTGTTTAGTTTATGTTTGAGTCTTATGAAAAGCAATTCTTAAGTACAGCTAGGTATAACTAGGACAATTAGTTCAAATATCAAAAATGTATTCTTGAAGATGTTCTTTGCTTCCCCAGTGCATCATCAGAAGGGTTTTACTATGGTACTACCAATTACGCTAACATGGGAGCACTATTTTGCAAAAAAAAGTCTAGTTGAGAATATTTAACATAGGCTTAATGTTGCTCAAAATCAGGCTAATAAGCCTCACATTTTTTTAACAACTATTTTAAAGCATTTGCTAAAGAGGGTCACAATTTCTGTGTAATTAATATTGATTTCAAACAGATACTTTGCAATGAATTTAAATGATGGGAAGAAAAGAATACAAATTTTTTTGTTTGAAGCACCATTAAGTCATTGCTGACCTGAGTATTTATAAGTTTATTTTTAATGCATTTTCTGACACTATGTATCTGATAGCTTACCGTAAAACTCGTATTTAATAGAATCATCACCTATTTTGTAACGGAAGATCCTATGAGCCAGAGAGAATCAACTGGCCACAAAAGTAGACAAAACCAGCACCACCAAAGTAGACAACAACTGCAACAGTATTAAGGAAATAAACAGCAACCACTACAAGCATGTTAAAACCAGTTTTCCAAGCAAATCAATGCCCAATACTGTTATGAATAAATATGCAAATTCAAAGTACTCAAACCCACTATTTTATCACCTCTGTATGCCACTTTTGAAAGACTGCTGCAGGCAGGAGCCACAAAGCAGCCTGGGATAAGGGATGAGAGAGGGATGGTGAAACAGTTCTAATTTTCAAGATTTAATTATGAAATATTAATTAAATAGAAACTGTAATTTGCAACTTGATGTCCCAGATGGTTACTTTAACAAAGTAACTAATTTTTTCTGATGCAATGAATATTTAATTCCCCCAACATAATGCATGTTGATCAAATGGTATTTGTTCAAGTGCCACAGAATACATCCAAGCCCCATTGCTCACAACGTAAGCTGGTGGTTAAAGAGAAATACAAGAGTTATCTATGTTACAGATATTTTATGACAGCTCGTATCTGGGTCCTGCGAAAAAAAAGGTCAAGGAGTTCAAAGTGATTTGCCCTCATCTGTCTTATGCAAAAGGCGGGTGAAGTCTCTTGATGTGGTCACCTCCAGAGGCAGAGGGACCTGCTTGATCCCCTGCTGCAAAACCCAGGGCTACCACACGAGGCAGGACCTTCCCCTTCAAATTCCATTTGTGCAACCTGGGGACCAGCAAACAGGAGACTACAGCTCTCTCTCTGTCTAATTGTATTTCACTCACAGATGACAGAAATGTGATTACAAGAACAGAGAGCACATACATTTTTTATTTCATCATAAATTGCACCAGGTACTGCATTTTTGTTCAAATTCAAATGAGTCAAACTTCAGAGTGTTCTTTGTTTGCTCCTCATCGATCCCTGTTAAACCAAATGTTTCTCATTCTGTAATCAATACTGCTCTGCAAAAATAAACCAAGGCACTGACAAACAACTTTGCAGAACATTGCAGCATTCCTTGTGGTGGATTCTGACAGCATGAAAGAACACTACTCCAAAGAGTGGGGGAAAAAAGAAGTGCATTGCTTATTGTGCTTATTACAATTTTTACAGGCTGCTTACACCTGAATCATTTTACTGTAACAAGACTTTATTAAATTAGCCAGCTATTGAAACCAGAGCTTTCCAACAGTGGCAGTTAATATGCCTTTGTCCCTTGCTACTGTTTCCAGCTATACTGGGAATACTGACAAATACCATTAAACACATCTTTCCCACGGATAAAGTTATAGGTGTATTTAAAGCACAGAGAAACATTAAGGTAGAAACAGTAATATCTTAAGCACTTGGAGGGTTCATGGAAGGAGAGGTACCTTTATTTCCGTATCTTCAAAATAAAGAAGGGTGAAGTTTTGTGGCTGCTCTGTAATCAAAATGAATTACCCTGTCACCTGATACAGATTTGTACTACAAAGGCTAAGGAAGACATTTCCTTAATTTATATAAGGCCTCTACTTTTTCCCCCAATTATTTTATGATGTAATCATTTTCCTAAAGTTATTCCTGCTAAAGCTCTGCAACTTCAAGGTATAAATAGTATAAAAAGCAATATCCTAATTTTAGGCTGGTATCTTCTAGCTTTTTAATTTCAGTAAGAAAAAACTATGTATTTTTAAAACAGGATCCTGCTTCCAAAATGAAAGACTACCCGAACAAACCAGTAAAGCCTGATGCTAACTAATTCATACTAGCTTTTTCTAAAACTGCCTTGAAAACAGCTAAAGTAAATATTTTCAGGAAAATAATTTATTTTCCACTGCAAAATTGTTCACATGTCAATACATCTCTCTCTTTGGCTTCATACCCCACTAGCACACGTATCCTGTGCCTGTCAGATGTAAACTTCAAGCTTTGCTTGGCTCTGAGATGAACAGCAAAATAGGAAAGGTTTATTATTATTAGTGATATTTTAGTGACAGTAGTTTACACACTTCATATTCTTGGGTGATAACACTGCTCCAGAGCAATTCAAGTAAATTAGAAACTCTTTCTTGATGGAGTTACTCCTTATGAATAAAATAAGATGCTAGCTTTCATTGTGCACTAGCTCAAAATTGCCACCATGTGGAAGGACAGCAACTTAATTTAGCATTATTTATACTGCACTGATATAGTTTTAATTGCATCTGTACGACAGAATAACTGCTGTGCTGAAGCTCCTTTATCATTGCAAGCCTACAATTAATCTGAATTAGGCAGGCTATTACACTAGCAGCACTGTATATATAGTTGGAGTTGTGACAACATTTATTTCGCAGGGGGGGAAATAATTAAATAATTCATAAGCCCTTTCAGCACAGAGCTAGGTAGCTAGCACCATCCCTCCCATCGCTTCCAACAGCTATGGTGTATGCCCACACTATGAGCTCTTACTGCCCAACAAATCTTTAATTCTGTGAAACACACCATGACAGGCCACACAAAATTGGAGAGACCTTTAAAAAACACCCAACAACATAGTAACAACCAAAAAACCCACTCAGAGTCTTCCAGAAACAAGTAAGTGGAAGTGGACTTCTTAGCACCGTTCCTGGAGACACATTGATAGATCCAGTGGTTACACATAGTCTGTGACAGTGAAACGCATACTTTATGCAGGTGAAACATTCACACCCCCAGCTCCTCAGCTCCTTAAAGGACATCTCTGCATTGTATTTTCAATGTTGAATGAAGACACGCAATACATATTTTGACAATTTTCTCTCCCTAATAATAGAATTGCTATTCAGACAAATTCACAATTGATAGCCCAATTTCAAAGACCTGTATTGATCTGCAGTTCTTAGCAGAGGTAATATTTTTATTTTAGACACTATTTCCTTCTAAGGGGAGGGGTCTAGAAAGAATACTCTTAGTGAATTTGAAAGCCCCAAACAGTTAGATCAGGGACTTCTAAAAATTATTAATCTTAAAACGATAACACTTCTAAAAAATGAACTTGCAAATGCAATTTAGCTTCTAGTAGCTTCTACAGACAGTAATTAAAGAAATCTCATTTCTCTAAATTAAGTATAATGAAGTGTTTTTCAAGATCAAATAACAACTTGTAAACAATATTACGACAAACATAATTCATATGAATACCTAGTATTCAGAAGTCTGGGGAGAAAAATTCTGTCAATACCAAAAAGAGAAAGAGCAGAATTAATAATTAATATAATGTAAACCAAAACTAAATTCCCTGAAATATCTTCCATTGTAATGGCTAATTATAATTCTAAGCCCTTTTTACACATTTTATTTTTTTTAAGATATGTAACCACACATAAAGGTGTTTGGTTTTTACTCCAGGAATGTACAGTCTTTTCTTAGTAGAAACAAAGCTTTATAACCAATGTCACTTGTTTACAATGAGTTTTTATTAATTCAGTTGCAAACAAGCAAAAATCCCCAGTCTGTGCTAGTTTATGTTTCCCACTTGTTTGATTCAAGATAATTTATAATAATGGTGTTTGAACCATAAAACAGCACAGAAGAGTGTGTGTACACAACAGCTTGCAGGAGCCAACCTACATGGGCCAGCAAAGCATCAGTTGTTTGGTTTACCTACAATTTTCTGTCAGATCTGCAATTCCTGAACACCTCCTAAAGGGGTACCAGTGTAGTAATGTAAGAAACATGTACAAAACACAGACGGTAAGGCTGGCTGGCAAAACAAAAGTTCCCAGTTACAGAAATACAACTCAGGTTTCGCAGTGTCATCAGAACAAAACTACATCTCCAAATAAATAAAATTGACACCAAAACATTAGATAGTAACACAGTTACAGCCTGCAAGTACACCTAAGGCTCCAAGAGCCACATCCACAGAGTTGAATGCTTTGCTGATGATGGACTGCAAGTCTCTTGTCATTCTCAATTTATTTAAATAAACCGGGCATAGGACTGAACTCCCCACTCACACAACAAAGACTAGGAATAAATGAACCCAAGGTGATTTAGAAAAGGATTCGGGTTCAAGAAAGTGTTCTTCCCCATAAGGTTATTGCCTATATTTAGTAGTCAGAAACTCCTTCTCAGATCAAAAGAGAAGTCTTGCAGTGAGGGCCAGAAGATTTGCCTGAAGTACTCTCAAGTGCATTATATGTTCTTTGGGCTTTTTGTGACCTATAGCAACACTTTCAAAACAATCATATACTGTATTGGTGCATGAGATGAGCTGTAGGCCATACAATTTAGGGTGGTTTCCACATTTGCACTTGCTGAGATTACATTTAATTTTTTATATGTCATGGGTTTATTTTAACCCATGTTAAATGTTGTTGAACAACAGATATCTACTGTCAGTTTGGAGGAAGTTCCAGCTTAGGAAAAGACTTGAAGAGGAAAGAGGAAAGAGAGACCTTAAGCTCTGTAAACCAGTGCAGTCCCACAGCTGATACTCTTTCAAAATGCAAGAAAGATTTTTCAAAGGGGGTTTTAAAAGACAGGCAGTTTCCAGATCTTGTCTGCATTGTTTGGAGAGTCTATAAAAAAAAGATAATCACATGAACTATGACAGCCAGTACTCAGTTCGGACTCAGATTTATTCAAGTTCCTTTTAAGCAGGTAACAATATTTTGATAAGCCACTATGTAAACATGACTGGAAAACAGTATTTGTGGCATACTTGCAAAGGGCTATGGAAGTCTAGCCTGAGTGAGGAGAAAGAAACCATGAATTTGTAGTCATGCTGGATTTTGATTTCTGAAACATTGATGCCTGTCCATTTAAGGGTACTTCCCATAGTGGAATAGTGCCCCACCTGCAACACAGCAGTCTGTAGAAAAGGTAGAAGACAAAGAACAGGTAAAAAGACAATTAAAGGTGACAGATCACTCAAGCTACACTGTTTATATCTGGTATTGATTTTGACCTATGGAATTCATACAAAGCAACACAGTATCTGCAGCATTTACTCCTATGCTCTCTAAAGTGCGCAATGAATGGACACTGTCCCAGAGCACAAAGTAACAAGGAGGGCTCAGCCACGAAGTTTCTTCCAGATCCCACCGCAATAGTAGGTCACTGCCTCAGTCTGATCACCCCTCATCATTGGCTGGAGGTCATCAGCCTTTCAAGTTAGCAGAGAATTGCTTAAGCCTCAGAACGGGGTATAAGGCAAAGGGCTTAACTGAACTCATCACCAGACATGCTTTGAAGTAACTTGGCAGGCTGTGCAATGATGGAGCACTGGCATCATCCCCATCCACTCTGCTGGGGTAACAGTAACCCCTAGCAGGGAGTCAGTAACATCTTAAATGACCCCTGCTTATCTGCAATGCCCATGTGCCTGCATGCAAACAGAATGGGTTTTCTCCTCTGTAACTGACCAACATGTTCTTTAGATGATATAAATGGTTTCCTTTCTAAAGAACTGAATGTGCACAGAACAAATGGGCATGCAACTCAATAAAGCGTTTCCCACTTGGATCTGTATTAGCAAGATAGGAGTTACGCAGCAGGATACACGTAGGATAACCATTAGGAAAAAACCTACTCTTCTAAGAATTTTATTTGGCTTTAATGGATCAGTCAGTGGAATTCCACTTTGTTGCTCCAGGGAGCTGAGATTTACTCACAAACTAGGAGTAGCATGTGTTCTTTGTCCTGATGCTGGGGAGAATTAGGGCTTCTTCACTTACTGGACTTCTCAAGAATATATTTGTATTTCCTGCTAATAAATAGGATATTAAGAAATTAAATAGATGTAAGGCTAAAGAAAAATTGGAACGATGGGAGGAGTAGAACCTCACCATGCCAGTCATGAGAAATGGCTCAGAACATTATGCAGTGCCACCAGACCCCCACAGATCCGGAATATGCCAATGTTTTAAATTTTCATGCGTATGCTTCTATTTGCTTTTCCCAGCTGACACACTCAACACCTCCGGCATCACTACTTTGCTGCTAGCTACTTTTCTGTACAGCTCTTCATAGCATTGCTCACGAACATGTCAGGTCTTATTACGACTTTTCTGTGTTCACTTGTAGAGTCCATTTAATGGTCAGTAAGCAACTGTAAAAAGATAGCTTATTTACTCAGCTGTTCCTTGCATGTATTCCAGAGTCCCGTCGCTTTAGCTGTCTAACAAATGTACCCTTTTTTTCATATTCACACCTTTAGCACTTCAGGCACTACTATAAGCAACAGGGAAATGTGGTGAATTTTTTGTTTGCTGGTGCATCTTCAGTGGCATTTTTAACAGAGATGGCACTGCAAGATCTTTACCAGTGCTGACAATGCACACATGCAGAAAAACTGACTTGATTTTCAGGGGCCAGACTGAGTTTGCAAAGCAGGTACCTGAGAGAATTTGAAAAAAAAAAAAATAAAGTAACAAGTTTTCATGCTGGTTTTAATTTATTCACTGGTTAAACAGGACTAATTAATTAATTAGTTTAATTTAATAATAAATAATTAATTTGTCTAAATGGGGCTGAAAAGAAGCACCGACCACACAAGCAAAGCCAAGCTGAGCTGGGTTCAGGCGATTCAGGGTGTTTAGCTCTATTTTTCAGCAGTTGTAGGGTTAGCAGGACAAACTGCTATCATCAAGTAAGTCAGCAGCTACTTGAAAAGAGCAAAACCAAGAAAAATTCCTCCTTCCTGTATCTGTTGGTTTAAACTTACTTCCAGAAGCTGATACTCGTGCTTCCTGAAGGTTAACTGGGATATATATTTCTGCTAACTTGCCTACACCCCTTCTAAAGTTTTTCCTTTTGAAAAGTGTTAAACTGCATGCATTCTTCACAGCCCGGCTTCCACTTGCCTCCTCCTCCACGTTTCAGTTTGTGAACAGGTTTCCCTTATCAACTGATGGATAAGACTGTTGGAAACCTGCTTTTAGACTATCACAGCCGACAACTCTTGAAGTCTAGTTTTAGTGTGAAATTATTTTTCAGCTTCTCATTTAATGCATGTATTTCCTTGCGATATCTCCTACATCACAAGTTTTTCCTTCTGGGGTGGTTTATTATCAATGACATTGGGAAATCATATATAATGCAAGATTTCCAACAACAATTCAGGAATTCTGACCCACTCCTCTAGCAACATCCATGGAAAAAGTTTCTCAAATGCAAAACCATGCCAGTCACTGCCACGGAGTATTTTTTAATAGCTACTACCAGGAACAGGATGTTCCCAAGAGATAATAATTTTTCTTCCACACTCAGATATCATTTCTAAATAAACACTGTCACCATGGACGCTGATCGCAAATGTGCAGCGTAAAGATGTAATTACAAAATTACTATTGAGTGGACTGCACACACTGAGCCAAATCCCCTCTCGGTATTCATCCCAAGTCACTGGGCTGTAATTATTCATGGCACATCAGCACCCCAGGCTCCAAGTAGCAATCAGCACTATTTAGACCTGCAGTAAGACCCCACCTCTTCCCCAAAGAGTTCAATACCTACACAGGCAAGCAGATGAACAGCAGTCAGAATAAAGACTGCTTTACAAATGAGCAATTTAGATCAGAAATTAAATATTTTCCATAATTATAAATTATTTAGGTGTCAAAGGTTGCAATAGGACTTACAGGACATCAAAGTTAAAGAATAAGATCCTTAATTAATATAGCGAAGAATTTTAAGCACCAGGTTATTTACAGTCACACAGTAGGGTACTGTGCAGAAAGCACAACTTAACAGCACAGTTTGGAGAATGAAGGAAAGCCACTTCCCAGCCAGGTAACGTCCTGCATTAAGCCTGGTACTTTGATTAGTTTCCTGTATCATAACTACAGAGTGCATCATGCCAAGTGGTATGGAAAAAACACTGTCCAAACATCACAGTCATTCCCACAGTCTAGACAGTCTCCTCTTGCAGGACACGCAAACAAGTCTGATCACTAGTTCCAGACTTGGAAAGCTATGTCATGAGATCTTCATTATGAAAGATCCCATAAAATATCAAAAGATGCTTTATCACAATGCAATAGATACTGACCCAAAACAAACAAAGTATGTAAAAGAAAATTCCTGACAAATCAAAAACTGAATTAAAGTTTATGAACTGGAGCAGGGAGGGAAAAGAAAGGAAGACTCACGGTTGCCAGCTCAGGCTATATGAATCTATACAAAGATACGTAAATTTAGTACAGGAAAGCATTTCCTCAATATATTTTAATATTTCTTTTAAATCTTTCATTGAAGTTGCAGAGAGGGGAGATTAACCTCTGCCAAGACAAAAGAACAGCAAAGCTAATGGAGCTTAATGGTACAAAGAATACCGACAAGTTCAAACCTTGCCCGGATAAGCTGTAACTAGTTTTTATGTTTATCTAAAAAGTGTTTACTGGTTGGAAATGGCCAACATTTTTTCATGGTTTTTGCTGTCTCTCTTATATTCACCTTCAACAGACTATTTTCTGTATACATGTACATACATATATGTAGGTTTTGTCTCTACCCAGGGGAACCTGGACAAGACAACAGCACTTCACCATGCTGCCTTGGTGTGTGCAGTAATTATGGATCAGGGCTCCACTACGCTCGATGCTGACCAAAGACTTGTTGCAGTAAAGAGCTTTTACTCTAACAGAAGGCAATCTAAAGTGCTGCTTGAACTGACTTGCTTAAAGGGTCAGCACTGACTCCATGGTACAAGCTCTGAGAGCACTGCGTTCATTAAAATAAATGGGCATTTAATGGAAGCAGCATAACTGAGCGAAAACTCTTGGTACATAAATTTTGTCCTTCCCTACACAGAAATTTTCTTTCCCTCCCAGTAACCTTTCTGTCCCATTTGGGGGAAAAGGAGAAGTCTTCTGAACCCAGACAAAAACCCAAATGGTTTGTGCAGGGACTAATGCCACATATCACAAAAAAAATAAAAGTCACTGAGTGACAATTAAGTTCACCTTTAGATGACAACAGCAATGAAGAAATCAAAGACTCTACTCCTGGTCCAGCTGGCCACCAAAAAAAAAAAAAAAAAATCTGGTGATTTCTATCACTTGTAATATGATTATTTCCCTAGCTATTGCAAGAAAAAAAATGCAATGCCACATATATCACAGCAGTTTCACTACTATTAATCTGTATAAATTTACCTTCCTGGTTGCCTAAAATACAAATTGCTGGCCCAGTGTATACATTCACAGCTTATTTCTTCTTCAGAGACTCAGGTGTTGTGACTAATTCTGTCCTAGCTGTGATCTCTTTCTTGCATGAGATAAAAGCTGACTGTAAATGTCCTGCCTCTTCAGCCTGCAGATCCCCGGCTCTATTAAGGTCATCCCTGCAAAAATATTAATCCAGTGAGTGTGTGGCTCCCTCAACTCAAGTCCTGCCATTGCCTGGAGGAGCTGGGGATTGCAGAGCTTAACCTTTGATATGAAAATGGCTGCAATTCACTGTTGTTAGTGCATGGGCACATAACTCCTACTAGGCAATGAGGTATTGCCTAGAGCGGGATACATCTGCTTCTAATCATAGAGCAGGATTTGCTTCCTGCTGAAGCCAACTGCCACTCTCATATCACATACACCCCTAGATGCTATGAGGCTGCATGAGCACTTTCTGTACTCCAACATCCTCTGCCTTTGTTACCTAATGTATAAATGGCAATTTCTACTTGAGGGCAACTTAGTTTATATGACACACTTTCTAAGGCTTGCCTCTGGTTTATTTTCAGACCTTATATAAATGCATTTTTTATGTGTTGAGCTTTTTTTCCATGTTCAGTGATTTTACATGATTCTATTTGACTCATTTTTAGGTCAACTAAATACTCACAGAAACTTGTTGAAGAGACAGACCATTTTGGTTCATTCCAGCTAAGGAGCACAACTTATTTCTGCTCCTTTGAATATAGTACTGGTCTTCAAAGTGCTGGTGCCTACGACAACATCCCTGGAAAGCAGAGCAAGTAAACACCAAAACCGAGGATGGATTATTGCTGCCTTTGCAATGGCAAGTACCAAGAGTCCTTTCAAAGTCCCGTGTAATTTAGAATACTGCGGCTAATGCCTTCCAGGTTCGCAAACCTAAATGCCAGTGAAGGCTGAAAAGCCTGCACTTCCAGCATGCCACAGGTTCGTTTTTCACCAGCAATGTGGAGGTGGGTGCTCTTTGCAATGGCTGCAGCTCCCTCTCCTGGTGAAAAGACAGAGTCAGGGAGGCCACCAGCCTCCACCACCTTCCCACACCCACTCTCACCATTTCTGCTACGCTTTAAACAGAGTAATGCAAGTAAATGGATTTTAACAATTTACTGTGGAATTCGGTGAATAAACCAGACTCTGGAATTAATTAACCAGGAAAAAAGTAGCACAGCCTTTGAAAAGACAGACAATTCTGAGCAGAGGCAACAGGACTCCCAGTATTTCTGTTTCAGGAAGAGTGAGCAACCACACTGATTTTTTTAATTGGAAAATGCCTGTTGAAAGGTGTCAGAAATTTCAAGTCATAAAGAAATCTCAGATTCGTAAAAGCCTCAAAACACAAAACCTGAAAATACCTACATGTTTGCAAATTTGAAGCAAACAACAAAATATACTCGGGACACAAGGTTTTATTTTAAACCCACTGAAGAAAGAACTGCAAAATTGTGAATGAGAACATTTGGCCTAATGAAGTATGAACAATTGATGAGGTCCAGGAGCATTAAACTAGGCTTGTAAAGAATTTCAATAATCATTACTGATGCCAAGTACTGCTAATGTCACTGAGTTTCTGTGAGGGCTGTATGATGAAGTTTCTAAGGAAAAGGAGCTAGACAACATAGCTAGCTGTGTATAAATACACAGCTGCACAGAGAAGACAACACAAGGGTCACATCGCTTCTACTCCAGTTTAGGCCATTTAATATACAAAGAAACATTTTAGAACAGTTACTTTACCTCCCTCTCTGCTTCTTTCTAATTAAAGCAGGTATAGCTGTTTTCATAGACAGAAGCTGGGAAAGACAATTTAGCCTTTTGTATCTCATCCTTTAACACTTCATTTATTACTAAGTATCATCTATTTTTGAGTGACCCGGGTGCTTCTGCAACAACTGCCCTCTCAGCTGCTGGAGGCAATTGCAGAGATTCATCATGCCAGTGACAGAAAGCACCTCCACACTAGTGGCAGTACATTGTGCTGCCATCTGTAAGACCCCAGCCTAAAAGCAACCTCAGGATTCCCCCTCCTCTGTAGTGCAGATGTTAGGAGCTGGGTCTCTGAACATGCTGACCATGCTCCTTTCAAAAGGCTCCCTGCTAGGTGATTAATGGGGCAGTATTGATATCAGTTGCAGTGCTGACCACAGAGCCAGGATGGTGGCCTGAAACTGAGTGCCCGGGCAGTGCTGAGAGCCAGGACAGGTGGGGGAAAGCACAATTTCCTACAATCATGGGCTGCCATTATAACATGCATTTTCAGCTAACTGCAGGAAGAGAAAAAAAAAAAAAAAAGAAAAAAGAAAAAAAGATGGAAATTTGGATTTCTGTTTTCAACTTCATTTCACTCAGCTCAACAAAGCATTGTCAAGACAGGGTCTGATCTCTTTCTTTTCACTACAAAACTAGCACCCAGATGAAAAGTCTAAATCTGAGTGGAAGAGCAAACAACTAAAATTACATACAAAATACCCAGGAATTTGGGAAAACAGATAATATGGTCAGATTAATTTTTATATGATTTCAATCAAGACCTTTTCTAAACTACATGTCCATCTCCAATTTGAACGCCCCAGTTCAGCACCGCACAATGAGAAAAAGAGCAAAGATCTTTTCAAAGCTGATTACAGTACAACTTCAGTTTCAACACAAAAAAAAGACTGGTTTGCACTTCCCATGGTTCTTTAAGAGGCTGTTATGTATAACGAAACACACTACATTTAAGAAAGTTGTAACAAGCAGAAGTGACTAAGCTCCTAGTGCTAATGGGATATCTTACTGACACTGCATTTTTTTTTTCTGCCTTTCCTTTTTACTTCTTCCACTCTTTATTTTAAAACTTGCAGTCTCTACTGTTTTACAGCAAAAACTGTTTGTAAAGCAAGAATTGTGCTGATCGCATCAAAACTCATTAATATAACTTGTTTTTCCATTATTAGCACCATCTGAGCCTGTTGAAAGCCTTAACCAGGGCTTTAATTTTTCCACAGAGAGCTTTAAATTAATTAGTGGTTTACATGCTAACAAAGAATCTGATACATTCATAAATCAGTCTAATGCAGAAGGATTACCAGAGGGTGGAAACCTATTCAGTGGGGACCTCACATTCACTTAACATGGTGGGTTTTTAACAAAAGGGTGCAGGTGTGGAATAGACGGGTACCAGGAAGAGTCCCTGATAATCACTTTGCATCACTTAAAGACGCAGCAGGACACATGGTAAATCAGAGCCTAGGGCGCACCCTAAGCAAAACCCATGTAGATATAAAAGGCAATATCATCTCACTTTAACCTTCACAGCTAAATTGCCAGAGTGGTACAATTTCTTTTGTGTAGGTTACAGGCCACTGAACTAATGGAAAATAGAGTAGAATTGTGTTACACAGTAGAATGTATGTTACACAGTAGAAGCTGTGTAACATACATGTAAATAAAGGTACCAAATTAAAAAAAATTACATTTTTCTGTGTATTATTAAATGAATTCAAAGTTATTAACACATAATTGTTTATACTTTTAGTTCACTTTAGGCTTTTTTTTAGTTTCTGCTAACACAACATTTACTCTTGCCACAAGAGCTCTACTTTCATATTTTTTCTAACCTGGCACTGCTCAGTGTTAAGACAATGTCAGAAAAATGAACACTTTTCACTTTTCCTAGTCTCATTCTGTGTCCTAAAGGTCCAAAGTAATGGACTTAAAAAAAAAAAAAAAAACCAACAAAACTTTGATGACTAAAGCAGTTTTCAGTCTTTGCTATGTTTTGAAATACACCTGTGATCTGTTCTGAGAGCTGCTCATTTTAATAATGGAGCCTCTGTCACCACAGACACCTTCACAATCTCCATCAAATGCAGTAAGAACTGTACACATAAGAAGTGATCATTTTCTTCTCCTTTACAAAAAGGTAAAATATCCTTGATGAGTCAAAAGAAAAATTACTGAGAAAATTGTGAACATGCCCATTAAGAAATTAAAGGCTGTAAGTGACAGGAAGAGCCAAATGGCAATTTAGACTCAACGCTGCTGAAATATTCATGGACTGGCAGTAGGTAATTGTGCATTTTGATAATGGATAATCGATATTTACTGATGGTGGTTCATAAAGTAAAGAAACCAAAGCAACTATCTGGTATTCATACCCTGAATTTGTTCAGTTCTAATTCAAGTAATTATAAATTCATACTCATTCAATCCTACCTAGGAGGTAGCAGATTTTCCATACAATCATGTGGAAAAAACATATCACAGATAATTTGTATTCTTGGCGATAAACATTTATTTTGAAATTAAGAATCTTCATTTTATCTTCTATACTACCTTCCAATAATTCGTTACTTCCAACAATAAATCAGTCATGAGAAAGGTAACTGTGGGACATACTAAAACCCCGATTTCCTGTGAGGACTGACATGGAGCAGACACACTAGTATTGCATATGGCACATAGTGCCTGATCTTCAACTTCAGCTGAGGTCTCCTCAGGAAAACTTCTCATCATAAACATGCATTTCATCATCACTCACATGTATTATTTATACAGATGTACAAACCCATTTCTTAAGCAAAGATACCACAGTGTAAGTTATTTCTGCAGCACACGCTTTGTATTTATTCGTTGTTGTCGATTTTATGTACGTGTCCACCTTGCTGCAGCGGTTCCCACCTGAGATGCTGCGTGAACCCGAGTACTGGGAGCCTTTTCTACCCATCATTTTCAAGCACCACTTGCAAAAAGGCAACAGCTGGTTGCAGGTTACAGCAAATGCTAACTGATGTGACCTCCCATGTAGGGAAGCAAATCCTAAATAATATCTTCTCTCCTTGACTTGTGCTGGGAAGGTAAATAGGGAAGAGTATCTATGGCTCTCTCACACTGTGATCACCTAGGTGTCAAATGGGAACCAGGAAGGTCAGGGCAAACTCACCACACCATGTGTCCCTCCAGCATGCCAGTGGCAGGGCAGCACATGCAGGGAAAGGTCACCCTTAAAATGAGCCTGGGTTGACATAACGTGGTCACTTTTACCCTCATGACCTATCTCTGACTGCTAAACCAAAATAATTTTCTTCCTTTTTATTTCAGAAGCTTACATCAGGTGCCGCCCTGCAAAAGGCTTGTGTGATGCTTTGCACAGTTCCTGGGAGGCAGGACAGCAGCAGGGCAGCCCAGCTCCTTATGCTTTCTGCCCCGCTTCACGCCTGGTACAAGAAATGCTTTCCATGGGACACCAAAAGAGCAGACATGGGGTTTGGTACCCTGCAGGTGCACTCTACAGAGGAAGCCTCACTGTTTGACAAAGGCCAAGCTGGGCTGTTTGCCCTCACCAAGATTTTGCTGTGGATCTTTTTAAAGTATTTGCTTCAACTATGGATGTGGTATGTGCTGCAGGCTCCTTGCTGCACATCCTGAGAATGCAGGCTAAGAAGCAACTTCATCCCCGGCCTCCCCTGTGTTCAAACACTCCAGCTCCTGGACCCTTACTGCTCTCAAACTGCTCACAGTCAAGCAAGTTCATTAATGTTAATTAATGTCTGCTGTGTTTCATATTAAAATTACCAGTTCTGAGCTCTGAAACACAAAGAAGTTTCCCTACATCAACAGCTTCAAAGCAATTGTCTCTATGGGTGCACTTATCCTTGGCTGTACTAGCAGGATACTTGTGGAAATTAGCCCCACAGGGGAGAGGGGAAAAACTACCTAGTATTTACCTTGCGGGAAGATTGCACCCCTGGAGAGCTACCTATCAGCTCCTAATGGGATACAACACTCAGCCTCCCAACAAATTACACTACATTACACTCTGGTTAGCAGGGCTAGGGGATTAATGGGGCACAAGAAAAGGTACAAGAACTGTTTGACTCTCACGATATGAGATCTCAAGATGGGCGCATATACCAAAAGCCTTACCAGCTCTGGAAGGTTAATCAATATTGCTCATTTCATAAAGTCCTGGATTATCCAACTAAATATATTTTACACTCAATATATTATTTCTATGCCTCCAAGGGAAAGCTAATGTAAAAAAAAAAAAAAAAGGAAACATTTCAAATAAACAGCTCTTCCCAGATTTTGAAATTTGTTTACACTGAAAACAAAACCGCAACTGCAAATCCAATGCCTGATCTCTGCCCTTCTTCCTCCACCAAAATTTCTCCTGGAGGCAGCAAGATTTTTATCTCAGACACAGACTCTTGTAACTTAACCTGATAAAAGTTTGTTTATCAGTTCCTCCAGGCCTTCTGCCCCAACACACACATTACTCAGTGGCCAGTCTTCCCAACTCCTTAAGCCCCACCTCAAAGTCTTCCTGTGGCCAACCCAGCCATGCTGCAGACCCAAGGGCATGCGCACTGGGCTGGTGTCAGGATGGGAGAGGGCAGCAGTTCCTACAGTTATGCCGGGCACGCAGCAGGGGCTTGGTGCAAGTCACACACTCTTGTGCCTGGCACATGTTGCTCGTGTCCTCCCTTTCTCTACAAGGCATGCAGAGCCTAAAGGCCACTGTCCCAGAAAAGCCCTCTGCAAGGCATCCCTAGCTGTGCTGGAGCCACCTGCAGCCATGGTGGGAGCAATAGCTTCATAGCCAATTGCTCCTACCTGTCACTCAGGTCCCTCCAAATCCCACTGCATGTTAATGATAGCTAACAATGATTCATAAAATGCACTCATTGCAGGCAGGTGAGATTTTAAGGACCTTGCAGTACACAGCTGACAGGGTCCACTTCCCAGAGACCCTCTACAACTTCTCCCCACCACGCTGAACAAACTTTGGACTAGATTTGTTCACAGCCAACTGTGCAGCTCACTCAAATGAGCAGCACCTTCATGACTATGTTCAAGGGGATTGGTTTGGGTTTTAAGGTTTGTGAACTCATCTGCTTTATCCTTTGGAAAACTAAGACATTTTATCTGAAGAGAAGGACAAACAAACTCCTTAACAGATGAGAAAAGTTCCTTAGATATTAAGTAATTAAGCACATTCAGCACATGTTGGCTCCTAAAAAAAAACTGTTTTGAAGAGATAAGGCACTCTATAAATTAAGGCTTGCAGTTAACCAAAAATTTCCCTTTTCAACTTTTGCTCACAAGCCTAATCTCATAAATTGCTACATGAAAAATGAGGCTATAAGGAGCATTACACGATTTACAAATTTATCAGATGGAGGGAATTTTTTAACCTTCCGTGCCTGTATTCCTCCATTTTTCTGTGGCTGGCTAAGATTTAACAAGCAACTAAATCTACTGCATTTTGATCTGAAATTGCCTTTCTGTGCTTGCCTTGCTTTCAATTCCAGTAAGCACCAGCAGCAGGGAAAAGAAAACAGCTTTTCTCTACAGTGGCTTTTCCAAAGAAGCCAAGATAGAACCTTGAGTTTCCTCAGATTAATGAATACGTCACTGGCAACCCATCATTGTGTCCAAGACGGCCTTACTGCCTCAGTGACCACCTTCAGCAACCAAAACATACCTAAGGCCTGAAGTAGTTAAGAATTGCAAAGCAGCAAGCTGCTTCAGCTTACCATTGCTCCTTCACTCTTACTGCGTGCAACTTCTCGCTGCAGACGAGCCACAGACAGCTTCTCCCTATGGAAAGAAAAGCATGTGAATGGCAGTTCATCTTTCACTGGCAGAGAGAATGCACCACATCCCTATCGGGGCGGCATTCCTGCACATCACTCAGGCAACCCTCCCAGCAGACCCTGCTCTGCTCACCATGTTTCTCTGCAATATTTAGCTGCTCTGTTACTGTTTCATTTTGCGGCAGTTTGACAGAATTGTCAATAAATCAACTGGACGCAAGTATTATTTGCTCCATTCAAAAAACAAAGTAGCTCATCACGCTGGCAATATGGAAACAGACTGTGCAAATCAAATTGTGTGATTTATTTTCCTACGGCCTTGCACATCAGCTTTATTTGACTACACTGACACCAGCTAGAAGGCTGTTAGATCATCAATAAAGGTATGCATAAAAATGAAGCTTAAAAAATCTATTCTATTGCCAAACACGGTGCTGCATTTTGCAACTACTGAATATTTCTTTAATTAGCCTTTTTTCATAAGAGATCCGTACCCAAATGATTGGCCTGATTTAAGTCGCAATTAACTTGCTTTATTAAGAATTTGATGATCACAACACACTTTTGCCTGAAAAGTTGTAAGATATTAATGAAAGTAGGGCTCAATATGCATACAAAACGAAAGAGATTTTCAGTGCACGGAGCAGGAAAATGCAGCAGTACCAAGTCTGTGAACTGCAAGACCTAGACAGGGTGCAGGAACCAACCATTGCCTGCAGTGGGTACAGGAAGAAAGGAATCTACTCTGGAAGCACAGCAAAGCAAAAAATACTTCATAGAACAAGCAGGACTTAAGTAACCTACCATATTTAGAAAGGATTTAAGAAAAACAAACACACTTTTTCAAGCAGGCTATTTTTAAAGAAGAATATGTATTTTTGAAAGAAAAGCACCCTGCAGAAACATCAGAGGCATCTGTCAGTGCACAATGAAACGTAAATCTGCAGATTAATAAATTATTTACAGAAGATGATCAGTTCGAAAACTTCCAACACAAGGGATTTCAAATCAGAATATATCCATTATCAAATCTGAAATTTTCCATTTACTGGTGTTTTGCACAGAATTTCTACATGGTCTAATTGGAAAGAAAGACCTGAACCATCCCAGTGCAGCATCCTGGCACGCACCTGGGATATGTAAAATCTTTGCCCTGGTGACTACTCATTATAAGGTAAATGTAAGCAAGCCAATGGCTCAGGCCTGCTGAGACATGGCTGTGGGCAAGCACTGGCTGCCCTTTTGCAGCTGTGCTGTTTGAGGGCCAGCAGGACCAGCTCCGCAGTGCTCACCATTGCTAAAGCCATGATTCCACTGGCCATGCCACCTGGCCTTCCTGAGACACTGTGAGATCAGGAAAAAATCCCTTCCTGCTGCGCACTGCACAGATGTAGAGTCTTGAAATTGCACAGACACATCTTCCAGCTCCTACAGCAGAAAAGGGGCTGGAAAATCACAGCCCCCAGCAACCTACAATAAGGCTCCCAGCTGTGGCCAAGGGACAACCCGGTGGCCAATGATCTCCTCAGGCTCTGTAACCACTCCTGTCACTGACTGGGTTACTCTCATCCATCTTGAAAAGCTAAATGCTCTATAATAGTTTAATCCTGATCTTGCAAGAAAAGTAGCCTTTAAACCATTTCTCAGGACCCTTTCCTGCACACATCTGACTAATTCATGCAGGAATGACAGCATTCACGTCACTCTGCCATAGCTCAACATATGCTTGGGTCATTAAACCAGTCCTCCCCCTCCATTTCAGTAGCAGATGTGGTATTTAAGTTATGTCTCCTTAACAGTCACCTGCCCTCACATGGTTGGTGCACCCCTACAACACTCCCTATGCAACTGGCTGGTGGCACCCTGTAAATATGGCTATCACACAATACCAGGCATTGCTAATATTGTGATCTGTAAACATACACAGTGAGTAAACCACTCTGTACTGGCAAAACCTAAAGACAATACAGGCTCAGCCCTGTAGAAGTGGTATTTATGTTCCTCCAGCATTATATCAAGATCCTCTTTTGTGCATGTGAAAAATTACTGAATATTGAGAAGTGGCATTAGTGCAGCCTTAACCTAAGTATCCTAAAACAGCTTCTGAAAGACATGTACCACTCTCCCCCTTCCCTGCTCAGATACTATCACAGGCAAATTATAAAATTGGTTAATCCTATTTTAAGGATTTAGTTCATCTACTTGAAATAGTCCATTGCATTTCTGTACCGCTTCAGTGGCCTAATATGTTTTAGTGGAAAAAGCAAGTATAGCCTTTGAGGGGGGGTTGACTTTTTAATTGCAAAACAAATGCCTAAAGATATTTTAGGAGAAAAGATGAAGGGGAGGAAAGAGGGAGGAATAAACAAAAAAAATCCTGCAAACCACTCCTCCATGCACTTCCTGCCAGTGGCCTGGAAAGATTTATTTCGTTATTCCTCCTACATGAGGAACACTCCTACTTTTCTCTCTTCGTGTTACCTCCGATACGGAATCAGTTCTACATTTCTAGAATCCTGGAATTTTAGATGAGTAAATCCCATTTGAGCTCCATTCACAAAGAGGGCTCCTCCTGACAACGCCAGGCCTTCCCTCTCCAGATGAGGATCCTTGAGTATTTCTGAGGTTCAGAAAGAGCTTCCTTAGCAATTTCCCCAATGAAAGAGAGCAAAAACTTGGATTCTCATACTGTGTTTATGGCATTGCTGCGATTAGGAAAAGAACCACTTTTCAATAGCAGAAAATGAAAAAGAAACCTGATTATCACAGAAGAAAAAAAATCTGCAATAGAGGATACAGAAGAGCCATCTGTTCCAACATTGTCTAAAAATAAGTCACCTTTGAGGCAAGCAAGCCCTGTGCTCCCACTTCAAATAGGTCCCAGCATGTCTTCTCCCTCCCGCCTCCATTCCCCAGGTGAAGGAGCTGTGCACTCACAGCCAGACCCGTGCAGATGGTTACCTTCATCTAGGCAGGACACAGGCCAGAGGCTCAGCATGCCTATGGACCACAGTCATCTCTGAGCCCATTCCAGGGAGCTTCATTTGTGATGCACTTGGCCCATCGCCCGCAGTGAGCCATTCCCACTACCTCTATACAAACATATGTTGGTATAATGGGTGAGAAATGTGGTCAGGATCCTGTTATGAGCCAACGGCATTTAACACCAATTTACAGCGTTGGAAGTTTTCATATAAGATACATGACAAGAGAGAACAAGCTCCTTCATGTCTAAGCACAACCAAATAAACCCGCTGGTTACTATCCACCATTTCAGTCAGTTTTGATTAAGATAGCACCTTCAGCAGCTATTCTCAGCTCTCAGATTTTAATATGGTGTTACAACTGAATAAGCATTTTACTATGACTGAGTTGCAAAAATAATAAGCTTTTAGCTGCTTTAGCCTTTCAGACGTTTCGAATGCAAAGAACATTTGACATGCAGCTTCAAAGTTAATCGTGGGTTTTTAATCTTTCCTTTTAAATAGGAAAAATCAGTAGCATTACTTTGTTGTTATACAGCTTTATTTTTAATCAAGCATGTTTCATCCCTATAACATGATTAATTAACGAAGTTAATTAGCAACAACAACCTCCAAGAAAAGAGATTCTTCTCTGAGGATTTAAAAAATTAAACCATGTTCATTGAGGAGTTCTCATGTTCGCTTTTGAAAAAAACACCAAATGATAAAAGATTTACAAAAACTCTCTTTGAAAGCACAGTTTATGCTCTTAAGTTTGAATATTTGCATTGTAAGCGGCAAAATTCCCAGCCAAGGACTTTGCAAAGAGATAATTAAAGGAGCCAAACAAGGATTCAATTATATCCTTTCCAGATGGAACCGAGCTCACAAGTAGTCACTGTGTGGATGGAAGAAAGATACATTTCAAGTCTCAGTATCACCAGTAGATCTTGCAGTAGCTTGTTACAAAAAACAACAGTTTGAGGAAAACCCATTTAGTCCAAGGAAAACATAAGTGTGCTGAATAATGCTGCAAATTCTGAACTGTCCTTAAAGTAAAATTTATCCTCCCTTCTCCCCATCAGCTCGACCCACTTAACTACCACACAGAAGAAGAAAACAAACCTGTATCATATGACAGTGACAGCTAACACACACAGCTTAAGGCTTCACTATGAAACTGTGCTACTTGAACTTCTCTCAATCCATGGGGATAAAGGTAGGGAAGTTGATGCAATCACAAGCCTGCACCTACCACATAATATTGAACAAATGCTGGTACTGTGCCTGGTCCTCAGATCAAACAACACAATAAAAGCTACACTGGATGAGTGAAAGGCTCCCTTTTTCTTAGTTCTCATTTTCATAATGTTATTTTATATCAATATAACAAAACAAAAAACTGTCAGCAAACTTCAACTTCCCAATATTTGAAATAAGATTTTAATTTTATTTTGGATTATCAGATTCCAAAGCTCTGAGATAAACGCCTTTGCTTCTCCATCTAACACAGAAAGATATTACTTAAAATAGCTTGGAGATAAAGTTATGAAATAAAGATTCCTGAATTATATCTAGTTGCCAAGACCTCAGCCATACAGAATCAGGATATATTTTCAGGATTAAATAAAAATTTCACAGTTTCAATGAAGAAAAATAATTGAATTGTTTTAATGAAGAGCAGAAACAAAACTCAGAACAGAAAATGTCTTTGGAACATCACCCAAAACTTAATGGTTCAGCGAACCTTAATCCCCATAATCTACAGGGAAGACGTGAGGTCCATCAAGCCCTGACATTACCCTTTCCTTTCCTGATCATATACAGCAGCCCCACGACCTGGCAGTGTGCATTGACAGCTCTTCCATTTACAACATTGACACAAGAAGATTTCAAACTTTTCCCATTTTCTTTTTCCCAAGTTAATTACTACTTTCCTACACAAGGACTGAACAGATCCCAAGTTACTAATTTGTTTTTCCACTTGTCTTTTCTTTGATGAATGGGATCAGAGAAATTCAGGCTATGTTTCCCACTCTACACTGCTGCTGTGAGATTCAGAAGGTGAATAAATACTTTGTTCACACATGGAAAAAGCAAACAAAAATGACAGAGATTCAGAATGTGAATTTGCAGTGTCCCCAACCACTGTGCCTTGGAACCACCCCTGATTTATTACCTACCAAAATTATCTCTTCTTCATTTCCCGCTCCCCACCTCACCCATACCATCACTTGTAGCCATGGCATTGTGTTTCAAATGCACCAGAAAAGACACCACTGAAAGCCATTTTAAACATGGATTAAACATAGCATGGTGCTAACAACTGATCCAGAGGCAGGGCACTAGTCAAGTGTGGAAAGACACAAGCCTTGCTTCCTTCAACTCCTGATTTCCCAGGGAGGTTTCCCATCCAAATGCTGACCAGGCTTGACCCTGTTGAGTTTATGAGAACTGACAGGGGAAATGCCAAGGATGGAATGGCTGCAATGAACTAATTTGCCTCCTCCAGCTCCTACTGTGATTACAGTGGTCAGTGATGCTGCAACCTTCTTTCTACTGAAGATCACATACAACAGAGGCATTTGGTGCTTCATACATGTCAGTGTTGTGCTCCTTTTGAAACTGGTCTTTTAGAGTCACAATGGTTTAACTAAGATCTGGCAAGAATAGAGCCATCTTGCAAAAAAAGAAAACAAAACCAACTCATTTTAAATTTAAAGCTGAGCAAAGTACAAGCTTTATTCATTTTTACAGTAACTGCAAAGACTGGAGTTACTTATAGTGGAAATACTAATGCTGTAAAGCAGAAGCAGAATAGAAAGGATGAGCCACCAGTGAGGCACAGGCTCCTATGTATTGCTAATTTATTTGCAATAAAAGCATACAGAAAACATAATTTACATTAAACTTCCATAAGACATGACACTTTCAAATTAGGACAAGCAAAACAGGTAGCAACTTACTTAAACTCTGCTTTCTTTAGGTGACACTAACAGTAAGGAAAAAAAACACCACAGAATTACAGCTATATTCTAAAATACGCATGAGCAATCCCTAGAGGCTCCTCACCAATTTCCAATGGATTTTAATGTATATGTAGTCTGAAACAGAAGTTCAAAAAGAGCATCTAGTTACTTTCCAGAAGCATCCAAACAAGACACTTAATACAAAAGAAATACCATGGAAGAAAGCATAGGGTAACACTGGGCTGAGTCACATACCCTGGTGAGAAAGGAGCCTTCATTATGAAAGCAAAAAGCTGCCTTTCTTTAATGGCAGAGCCATAGCAAACAAATTAGAAAAGCAAAGGTGTCCATGAAGAGTCCATGGCAATGATCACAGGATTGTTTTCACGACAGATCTCTCTCAGCACCAGCACAGCAGCCCAAGTCAGCTGAGCGCTTGAGCATGGTAACTTTCCTATCATAGGCACCTGCACGGGGACGGGTGGCAATGCAAAACCATCTTTTCTCACACTGGCAATCTTTCTTACCTACTTGACATTTACTGTTTTCAACACTGAAATTATGGCTGCAAGTCTGCACATTTTAATGATTTACTGCTACTTCAGACAACATTTCAAATATATCTATTTTTTAATATATCTATTTTTTTAATGTTAACCCAGCATTAAAAAGGAAGGAATAGCCTCCTTCCACTATTAGTGTTGACTCCACAACACAGTCTACCACTCAAATTCTGTATATATTTGGGCTCACAGCATCAGACATAGGAAGGTGTAGACACAAAGTTTAAAATGTTGGTCTCTAGAACTCTCTGGAGATTTGAGATGGTTTTTAACCTTGGTAATGTAGAAAAGCCAGCACGTGAAGAGCAAAAGCTTTTAAAATAGAGACCTTCAAATAACGTTCATCAGAAACTGCTAATGATTAGAATGGCAATAAATAGAGCCATTAACCCCCCTTTCAGTTCCTGGACAAGACAGAGACAGCACCAACTCAGCACAATCAGTGCAGTTTCTTCATAAAGACAAAAAAACAGGCAAAAAAGTGATTTCTTCCCCATAACACACAC